>JAPYZT010002340.1:0-23710 GCA_030522965.1 Tryphoninae sp. A BG-2022a
AGTTTTATTATCAACGATTGACAATAAAAAAGTATCATTGTTTTTTTTTAAGTTACACAACGATTACGAAAAATTAAGCAAATAATTGTTGTTAAACAAGTAATAAATGTTTTTTGAAAATTTGCTTTCTCCTCGTTAAAAAAAAAATATTTTTTTACGTAATTAAGGTTTAAACATCGTTCGCGGCTAAATTTGAGAAAGATCGATTGATTTATCGTCAAACTTACCAAGAATGAAAAAAAGTCCAAGTAGATACGTAAAGTACATGGTCAGACCGACTGAATTTCGAGCTACGATTTTTTCGCTTTATATTATGACACAATTTCGATCGCTCGTCACGCATACCCTCGGCAATATTGTAAGCGGTAATTAATGACATTTTTTTATTTATGCATAAAATACAATTTTCCGATAACGGAACAACATCGAGAGTCTCGAAGTTTACGAGTTACAAATCTTTCCGAGACGAGGTGATATTTTTCTTCGAGTGTTTCTGTCACGTTTCAAAGAAAGAACGGAAAAACTATCGAGCCAGAGGGTGACGGGGGTAGTCCACTGGAGTATCGAACGAGGAACTTGGCGTGTGTCCTTGGCACGTATCTTACGAATACGTAACGTGGCTGTTTCAGAGAGTTTGGAAGCGATCGATTTGATCGTAAAGTTGATAAACTTTCAAGACACGACATTCTTTTTTATTGCTCTGCGATATTGAAAAAAGGTCGAGAATATAAATTATTATTCAATTTTTTACAGTTCGGAATTTAAACAATTTCATAAATCAACAATTTGAAATAATTGTTGTTATCGTGTTATTTAATTATTTCAAGTATCAGAGAATTTTTATTTTTCTTAATTATCGATTAATAATAATTTATAACTATAATATTTTTTTTGGTGTCGAATTTATTTACCTGCGACGAATGTAGAATCGATTATATAGTCTACGTTCCTGCATACTTATCTTAGATACCAAACGTGAATTTCCGGCTACTGTATGTGCATCTCGAAGCATCGATGATGAATCTTTCATTTTTCGATCTTCGAGTCACTCTATGACGGAAGTTTGGGAGATCGGTTCTCTGCTCGCAATACGAATTGAGTCACTTTCTCAACCGACTATTCTTATTAAATTTATTCAGCGGTGAACAAAAGAAGCTGCAGGTGTGACATTCACGCTTATCTTTGGAATACGAACGAAAGAAACGTGGCAAATTCAGCAAAGGATGAGATAATTAACGTAATATTTTATCCGTTATAAAAATATTTTTAAATTAGAAAATTATAAATTAAATTATTGTATCAATTATTATTATTACTCTTTATGGTTTTATTGTGTAATTTATTTCTGATTAAAATTTAATTTAACTATTGAATTAATTAACTAAATTAATATTTTGTCAATATGTTTATAGGACGAATTAATAAATTGCATTTATAAAAATGAACGAATTTATTAATTAATTCATTTATCGTCTGGTTAATAATTGTAAACTGTAGGGCGAGCATTTGAACTCGTCGAGAAAGCGAGCGTGGTAACTTTTCGCCACCGGAGCCGTACGGTGGCGCCATCTCGACGCAGCGTTCGAAGCGTGACACTCGTTCCCCCCGACGAACGAGAGCGTCTGATGGAGAACGGCCGTACCTACTGGACGTCACAGAGACGCCGGAATATTTCCAGCCGGTGGGTGTAATTCGGCCTCGGTCGAACACGAGAGAAAAAATATCTTTCTTTATATACAAGTTTATTATTTGGCGAGTGATCGATTGTTTTCTTAGCCGAGTTACTATTTTTTTCCTCGCATTAAACGAAAATCCCGAAGAGCTGGCGCGAGTGAGTGTGTGTTGTTTGTGTAACACGTAACGCGAACAGTAGAAAAAGCTGTCGGTAAACGTCGCTTTCCGACTGTCGAAATTTCCACCAGCAAGCCGGCCCATCACGCTCGATGATTAATTAACGATCGCCGGAAATAAATTTTGTTAATAATAATTGCTTTTTTAAACACCACGTGTGCAAAATCTCGTCAGGATGGACGAAGAGGCGATGTGGAAAGGTTTTTACAAAAAGATCGTCGAGGAAAAGGAGGTCAAAGAGAAGGAACAAGCCGATAAAACGGATCACGAAATAAGGTGCACAAACAAAATCAAATAAAAATATCAACAAAATCTGTGAAAACCTTGCTGTTGTGACTAAAGTACAATCAAAAAACGAATATGTCGTATGGAATTTATTTTTCTTGTCAAATAAAAACTGCACAAAGATCTCGAGTAGTTTAAAAAAAATGTACGAATACTTTTTTATCGTCTTATTTTTAAATTTCAATTGGTTGGAACCAAAGTGTCGACAAACACAGGCAGCGTGTTCGAAAATACGTATGTGTAGAATGGAAACGTCATCGAAATATACGTAGTCACAGCTCACCTCAGTGTTGGACTAATATGTTTCCAAGAGAAAGACACTCACGCGCTCACGTTCTATTAATAAACTCGCGACGTACGTCTCGAGAGGCTCGAGAGATCTTTTGGTACTAAAACCACTCGTTGATCTTTCTGTCTCGTTAATCTGTATTTATAAAGACGTGTTTGACTAATTGTAAGAGAATTTTTTTTATTCGATAGTAACAATAATAATAATAATGAATAATAATATATAAAATAATTAATAATTAATAATAATAACATATAAATTAATTAATAATTAATAATAATAATATATAAATTAATTAATAATTAATAATAATATATAAATTAACTAATACTTAATAATAATAATATATAAATTAATTAATGATTAATAATAACATATAAATTAATTAATAATTAATAATATATAAATTAATTGATAATTAATAATAATACGTTAATTAATTAATAATTAATAGTAATAGGTACATTAATTAATAATTTCATTAAATGTTTTTTTTCGAATAATGCACAGTAACTTTTCGCGATTAGCGTTTTTCTCATCTGTCTTTATTCAAACGACTTTCTACGCGCACTTTCACGTTCGAAGAATGTATTTCGCTCGTGCTCTTCTTCTCAGTTCGAGTTGATCACTTGAAAATTTTTGAGCGAAGGTCGTACGAATTGTTGATTCGTGATTCACGATGAGGTATTGCCTATCGGTACATATAGCTTGTATATTCACTGCCAATGGACTGCATTTATCGCAGCGTGAACATAACGATTGATTTATCAAGCAGCAATTGATTCGCTAACTTATCTTTAATTTTATTCGTCCTTATCATTATAATCATCATCCTCCTCATCATTATTACAATCCCTCCAACAAAAAATAATAATATTAATTATTATTAAAATAATAATATTTAATCGTAAAAAAATAATATTTATTATTATTATCATGAAAAAATGATACTAATATCAATTATTATTATAAAAAATAATAATCATAATATTTATTATTATTATAGTAAAAAGAAAACTATGAATTATTATTATCGTAAAAATAATAATATTTATTATTATTATTATTATTATTGTTATGTATTATTGTTATCATTATTAATTACAACATGTGAGTATCGTCGCCGTGGGAAATTATAACGACATCGCAAATAGGCGTGTCCCCGACATAGAAATTAGCATGATTGCCATTGCTGGTATCGTGACCTTACACCGTTTGGCGAAACTCGGTCCATTTTTCGGGGAGCCTCGGTGTTACGATTAGTCGTTCGTTCAACACGGTTCAAGGTCGACCATGAGGAATTGCACAACTGGTCTGTTTTCTCAACGACCTCGATTTTTATTCTCTTCCCTCGGCTACGTGAGATCAAATCCGCAGGTGATATTATCGACGCAAGAACGGAATTTCCTGATTAACGCGTGGGATTTCTCAGCTCTTGTAAACGATCTTATTTTTAACTCAGCGATATTCTTTTATTCACAATGTCACGTCAGAATTCGTCTGATATTACGATTTTATCAAATTCGAGTTTAAACAAAAATGACTGTACATTAATTTTTCTCAGATTTATCCGGAATAATTTTCTTCGTATCGTTATACTTTCCTGGTTTTTACCGAAAAAAAAATGTCTTCTTCGTACCGGATTCTAATAACCGTATTGCATTTGGGAATTTTGTCTCGCCGAGGGCGAAGAGGAAAAAAAAAGAAAGGCACGATGCGTCACGAGTCTACCTCTCTTGTCCGGATTACATCATCGGGGAAATATCAATCACCGCCAATGGTTAGATCTTACGTGACTCGAACTCCAAATAAATCATTTGCATCGACTTTTTATTTTGTTTACCGTACGATAAGACGTTTATCAATTTTTCTTTGCTCGTATCGTTGACACTTATACTACCCCCCCCCCCTCCACCCCCCACGCCCCCTCCACTTCCCCCCGGGTCGTTGACTTAACCGCAATATTGTGTTCTTCGTACTCGTTTATTCTAGCTTTCCTTGATCGCTTACTGTCGTGTCTATGAGATTGAAAATATTTTCCTGAAATTTTCAATTAAAAAATAACGTTTGATGTTCCGCTGGCTTAATTGCCCTGCAATCATCTCTCTGCGATGAGACAAAGCGATTTTGAGGGATTATATTTGTACGATTGCACATATATTGATGCGTTATGTATAATATCGAAGCATTTCATATTCGCGCTCGGGTTATGCAATTTTATGGACGTGGGGCAAAATGGACCAGGCGAAAGATCGATCGAGGCCTCTCGCGACCTTGACGAAGTTCGATGGTCTTCTACGTAATAAGCGTTTGTTTCTCTTCATCGAACAAGCTAAAGTCGTTTAATCACAGTTGTAAAAGATATTGAAAAAGATAAATAACAGCTAAATTCTGTTCTTGAAAAAATGATTATAGTGAGAATTAAAAAAAATAAATGCGAATTTAAATGCAAATAGCTTTTGTTACCTATGGTTCACACATTTTTAAATCCGTATAAAAAGCAGAATTATTATTCCTCATCATAATTGAACGTTTTTTCCATTCTCACTCCCAAAGGGGCCATTTTACCCCACATTTTCTTTTTGCATCCGCACACATCCATAAAAAGGGTATACATAAGGCGTGCATTAAATCGATAAGCAAGAGTGTATCATTGATTAAACTGAAGAGCGATCGCGATGTCTTCGCGAAAAGCAAGGACAGGTGGGGTGGAGAAAGGGGAGCGAGAGGGCGCATAATACGTATTGTAAATTCATTTCTCGTTATCTCGATCACCGAGAGAGACACGCGAATGTTATACACCCACCGTTAGCAAATTTTTTTTTTTTTTTTTTTTTTTTTTTTTCGTAACGTTAACTCGAAGTGCAAATTCTCCATGCGGCAGTGAAGAACGGTGCGCCGTTTCGCACTGTCCGATCGACTCCTTCCACAATCTACTAGCTGTGGTTTATACACGCAAGGAGATTCATGATTTCGCAATCTCGTGAGAACCGTGGGTAGTCGCGAATCATATTTTATCCTCGAGGACTTTATGGAAAATAAAATACCGCTCGTTCGAGATTTGCAATTTAGTTTTTTTTTTTTTTTTTTTTAAGAAAACCGACGAAAGATATCGAAGAAAATCAACGATAGTAGTAGTGTAGGGCAGTGAGTGAACGGACACACGATATTTTACGATTTAATTTCGAAGGAAGGGACGAAGAAAAATGGCGCATTTCGCGAAACTCGACGACAAGCATCCTTACTACGCCATTGCGGCGTTTCGCATGACCCAGAGAGCCGAGGTCAAGCCGGTCACGGTGGCGAGCATCTATTGGAAATTCGCGGCTCACAACTTCATTCACAGCAGGTGACGACTAACAGGACCTCACAGCGAATGGGAAAAGGATCTTAGTTTGGCACATATTGCGATCGTTTGTCTTTTGCCGTTTGAATGCTCTCTTTTTTTTTTTTGATAATACGAATTTAAAAAAAAAATTTTTTTGTTTTTACTAAAAGCTTGTTTCGATTATTTACACGGCTTTGCTCGCTCGATCAATCAACGTCGATAAACAAATCTATTTACATTTAATAAATTTCTTGTTTTTTTTTGCAAATTTGTTTTTGATAAATTTTGTAAACTTGTTTTTTTTTTTATAAATGTTGAAGCAATTATTTAAATTATTCTATAATTTTTAGAACTATCGCTAGATTTATTCTATCCTACTTGGGATTATTGTAGATTTTATTAAGATAATTGATTTCCAATTGTTTCATCGGAATTCAAATGAGATGTCTATGCAAGCTTTTGAGCAATTGTTAATTGTGCGCACGTCAAAAATATACGTCGGAATTCTAACGGTGAATGATCACAAAATGAAATGAGAAAAATTTGATTTTCGCGAATGAAAAAAAAATAATTAATTAATCGAATGTACAATTTTTATTGAAAATTAAATTTTTCTCACTTATAATTGGTTCGTTGTTTTATTCGTGTCGGCACGTAAGCAGTGTAGAAATCTTAGAATCGTTATTTAGCACACTATGTAATAAAATGAAACAAAAACAAGCTTTCTCGTATTTTTCAACGCGACTTCGAAAATAAAGAAATTAAAAGTAGAAATTTGTCGTTGGTCTGCATCGCTTGGCCTAAATCCCAGGCTCGTTTGACTCACAGAGAGGACCCTGATATTGTGCCAAATTCGTGGTTGAATTAATTCGGTCGATACTAAGTCAACGTAAACTCGGTCAGTGTTCTCACACTCATTGCACCAATATTTACAAACCTATCAACACAACGGAAATTAATCCATGAGAAAATAAAACGCCATCTCGTAAAGTTAGTTCGTAGCACGATTCGGACGAAAAATACAAAAATACACGTTATCGACTTGAATTTTAACGCGTCCCATTTTTCATTTCCCCAGAATCCAAGAATCCGATGGCGGTTTTTTCGAAAATTTGGGAACGCTGTTGGCCGAAAAGGCGAGAGCACAGGAAATCGAGGAAGGTCCGTTGCCAATGAGAAATGAAAATTCGAACGACGATAGTCAGGACGACGAGACGAGCGAGACAGGAAGCTTCGACGAACCCACAGAGGCGCTTCTGGAATCTGACAGCGACCGGGATGAGAACGAACATGCGACGGATATTCTCGTTGGATCAGTAGGATGGAATGTGAGTCTGCAAATATTTTCTTACATATTTTTAAAAGCTGTTCTCACGTATAAAAACTGACAAAACCAAAGATATAAATTGATAGCACAATATTCTTGTAAAATTTTCGCGATCGTCTTATCGACGAACTAATAAATCCCGAGATGATTAATGTGTAAAATTTGCACTCGAACTCAAAGAAAACAAATTTCTCATTTTAATTATATTTTTAGAACATTGGTTCTCCCTAATATCGAGAACTTCATATTCTTCAAGGTTTCTCCATTGGTCGTGGGGTAGAAAATATTTCATGCTTATACATATTCATATAAACGTTATCACATTCGCAAATGGTAAACCGAACTGGAACAGAAGCTCATCTGTTCCACATCGCTCAACAAGATTGTGAATCATCTTTTTATATTTTTATATATTTTTTTAATTTAATTGTAAATTCTGATTGGAGTAAATGCGATATAGTGGAAGAGAGAGAGAGAGAGAGAGAGAGAGAGAGAGAGAGAGAGAGAGAGAGAGAGAGAGAGAGAGAGAGAGAGAGAGAGAGAGAGAGAGAGAGAGAGAGAGTGAGAGAGAGGGAGAGAGAGAGAGAGAGAGAGAGAGAGAGAGAGAGAGAGAGAGCGAGAGCGAGAGAGAGAGAGAGAGAGAGACTCGTGAGAAAGTACACCGGATGTTGACACATATATCGCTATATATTTTCGTCGATCGAGAGATAAATCTAGGCGATTTAATTTCAGTGAAGTAGCAACGATATCATCGCGAGACGTGTCTATACGGTCGGAAAATAGAAATTCACGTACTACTTTGGGAGTATTATAACCGGGGAGTGTCCGTATCCGGCTCAAGGGTAGTTATTATTATAGTCAGACCTGTTGGATTCCCGCGCTCTCGAGAGAAACGTCCCCAACCGACTGGGAGCTTTCTCGGCTTTGACATAAATCGTGACATCTTTCTCACACACGCGTACCACTAGATCGTCCATTTCGAGTTCTCATTTCCATTCTGTCTTTTTCGGCACTCACGATATTTATCGCGAGTGCCGCATTTGCGCGCAAGGGCACTCGGTTGAAATTCGAACGGTCAAGGCTAGACAATTTCCACATTGTTCTTTTCTAAAAATTAGAATTTCATATCGGGTTTATGAACGTTTTAACATTAACAAATAATAATAAACTTTTTCAATTAAGAATTTTTTTACAATTGTGTTAATGAGATTTTTGTTTTGACAATGAGAAAACCCTAAAATTTAATAAACGTTTCTAAAAATTAGATATTCATATCGAGTTTATCAAATTTTAACGTTAACAAATAATAAATTTGGGTAATAAGTAATTTTTGTATAATTGTATTAATGAGATTGTTTTTATAATTAGAAACAAATAAAATATAATAATCAAACAATCGATTATATAAATTTATTGGTTTAATCAAAAGTTTATACGAATAATACAAACAAAATCGTAATAGAAATCGACGACAATTTTTTAATACGAAGCATTCTTTTCTTAAAAAAATATATGTATATATATATATATTTGTAATAATATTCAAAATTAATTAAAATGGGTAGATTTTTTTGGTTATTAATTGTAATTGGAAACGAAGATCAATAATAGTAACTTCGGAATCAACGATTTGATTCACACAAGAATTAAAGTTACAACAACGAGATGCGATGCAGCAGCGTTCGATGAAACGATCGAATTTCTCGAGACAAGCAAATTACGATAATTTCACTGATAAATTATCCCGTATCATCCTATGTATGTTTACGGAATCAAAGGAATGCTCTCTGTCAACTTTCCATCTCTTCCAATTACCTCACAACGCGTGGATTTATATTTACATAAAAATATATAAGTAAGCTCGGGCAAAATCTATGCCTGATAAGCTTACGCGCTCTCCATTGCGCTTGCGTATAATCCGTACAAAATATCTTATACACGCGTGTATATACGTATCGTCGAACCGCCCGCGTGATACAAGCGAGAAGCGAAACGAAACGAAACGAAACGTCGTCGTCTTAAACGACGACCACGAGGATTCGTCTCGACGACGAATCTACTATCTCCGGTCTGTTCGTCGGTCCGTCTATTCCTGGCCAGTGTCGAGTTCGCTACCGTTACGCGACTATCTTCCTCCATCGTACATCTCTCATCCCGATCGTCCCGAACGACTCTCGCGATACGGTCGACGAGAAATTTTTTTTTTTCCTATTATTTTTGGTTTCGTTTGGAAGAAGAAGGAAAGCCAAGGGGTTGATTAAGGGATTGGGGGAGATGAGATAAGGGCAAAAAGGGGGATGCGAATTCGTGGCTGATGGACCACGGAGATTTGAACTAGACGCATCCTTTCTCGTGCATCGACGATAAATGTAAAGTTCACGGTGGTCCAGTGTGATTTTTGTGTGATCGAAGTGTCGATGATAAATAAGAGATTGATAATTTGAAAAAATTGAAAATATTTGATTTTTTGGGAGAAATTAAATTCGAACTGTAGATTGTTGAAAGTTTTAGGGGTTCGTAAATATCGTCAGTGTTGATAAGTGATTTAAGGGAGTGAAGCAACAGGTGAGATCGTCGAGACGTGAGTTCGGTTTGAAAAAAGAAAATTTGAATCGTTAAAATTGTAATAATTGAGTGTTGTTAATTAATCCAATTGCGTCGCGATAATGAGAAGAAAATAGTGAGAGTGAAATAATTTAAAAAGTTGAAACGATAAGAAATAAAATTGAATGTTGACAACTAAATAAATTTCACGTTTAAATTCGATTTTCCAATTACGATTCGAATTCACGATTGTACTCGTAATTTTAATGAATGACTTTCGTTTCGGACTTCGATCTCGCTTTCACGTCGTATCATCCTCGTTGAAAAGAGTCCAAAGCTTATTTCACGCTCGCCAGGGAAAATCCATCCCAACCTAAACTCGTCGAAATCGTGAATTGCGATCCTGGCGCAGTCTCGAAGCTTTTCACGTCTAAATGGAATTTGCCCGTAAAATTGATTAGGAATCGGGGTCGATGGTAAATTTCAATCGACGAACGAACGTGATCGTTGCATAATAAAATAATAGACAGAAAAATATCGAACTAAAATTGAACGAGCAAATTTTATGAAAAGAAAACAAAATTTAAAACTCGTATCGAAACATAAATTTAATTTAATTGTTTTATTTATTTATTATTTTTTTAATTTAATTTAATCGTTTTTATTATTAAATTTTCAATCTATTAATAATGTTTCAAAATTAATTGATAACCTTTTTTAATTCGAAAAAACTCGAGTGTGATGAATTGTATTGGTTTTAAAATTGTTTTCTCAGTGCTGATATGTACAAATATATGTTTATATGTATATATATACGTGTACGACATACCGGTCTTGATGGTCAATCAGCTAATTGTCATCGTATCAACTTTCATTGGACACAATTGTACGGAACGCACATCGCGAGTTGCACTTGTCCTATAACTCCTCGTGTCACTAGTTTAAACGGGATGCGGCCCAGTTATGGTCCGTGGAATCTATCGCTAGAAATCTTTCCCCCCACTCCAACCTCTCTCTCCCTCCTTCTCTCTATCTCTCGAAATTATAATTTTCTCACCATCTGTTCTAAATTCTCCCAACCCTGGACGACTGTCATTGTCAAAATTATGCAAGTTCGACCTTTCCGGAAATTTCACAGTGACGATAAATTAAGGGCGTCAAAATAGTCGCGATCTTTACAACGATTGGGTCGAACACTCTATTTACACCGATGTGTAATACACAAAGTGTTACGATGTGTACAAATGTGTCGGTGTGTACAGTTGAAAGTTCACAGAGGACCCTTGACCCCTGAAAATAATTGTGTCTGATAAGCGGATTATAGTGGACGGTAACAGACAATATAGCGTGTTCGTATTTTTCTCGAGTCGTTTATTTTAATCGTTATTATTCTTGTTGTTATCTTTTTTCATTGTTATTATTATCTATGAAAAAAAACGTAGTGAATCCAAAGTGCACTTAATTCGGTTTATAATTTATGGCCCGATTAATTTTTCGATTTCATTTAAAATAAATTATAATAATTCAATATGACTTTCAGAATTTCTCAAAAAATGGAAATGATCGAATTAACTTTGTAATAAACATGATTAAAAATAGTCGCGGTACTCGAGGTGACTGTAGAGGTTTGTTTCCGGTTGTAGAGAGTCTTCTTGTTGATCGTATTACCTGATAAAAAATAGTTGGACAAACTTTCGACCTTCTAATCGCCAGTAGTTTCAGCTAGTGTCCATTTTATGTCAAGAACTTCTTACTCGTCGTCTTTGCGTCTTGTAAATCGCGCGTTAAATTGCCAACGATGATTCCATTGAACGCCGGATCCCCCGGCGATTACCACCGAATCTAATTAGAGCGCGCTAAAGACAGAAATATACCGGGTGTCTCAGAAATCTCGCACCACCTGATACCTGCGGATAGGTGGCAGTGTCACTATCTCGTGTGCGAAGTTTCCACGGTAAATTCGCGATAAACTCGAAACGAAAGCCGATCTAAGTTTGTCCAATCAGAGAGCTAGAATTGGGCACGTTTGAGCCCAATCAACTGAATCCAGACTAGAAACTACAGCTACCGGTTAAAGGCGATAGCTAGTCGATACTAGTTAGTTCCTACTTTGCTCACGTACTCCTAGAGCGCTAGTAGCGCGGATTGGAACGCGGCCGAGTCCAGCTCTCCGATTAGACAACTTAGATAGTCTCTCATTTAAAAACTATCGCGAATTAAGCGTTCGGACTTCGTACGTAAATTCCTGGTAGCGTCAGCTACCCGCAGGTACCAGGCGATCCGAAACTTTTCCGACACCTGGTATATGCATATATAAATATATATATATAGAAACGCGATTGGATATGCGCTATCCCCTCCTTCTCCGATTCGATAACACTAAGAAAGGTCGAGCCGCGGTTCATCTTCGACGAACAAAGCCGACGAAAACCCCGATTCATCTTTTTTCCCTCTTTCTATCCCGCTCTTTCTCTTTCGCAGTTCGACACTTCCTCTTTACCCTGCCATTTTTTTACACGCTAATCAAAATTGCGACGATTACGACGAATCCGGTCGGGTGATTTGGAGAGAAAGCACGATTCGAGGGCATTTACCGCGGGGAGTCTCGTCCGCCGCGACGAGTATGCCGCACCGGTCAAAGTTGAATCGACGCGCGCACGCACGACGATGCGGGAGTGCGATCGAGAGAAGCCAATGTTTGCTCATCGACGACGCTTCGATTTATTGATTTGCTCTCGGCAATCTTCTCTTATCTTTCTGAATTCATAAATCGTTATCGCGTTATTTTTATTCATTGTGTGAAGTCATCATTATTGTGCCGAATTTTTGTTTCCATTTTCTTTTTCATCTCGCAGCTGTGCTCCAAAGATATCAAAATAAATTTTTTGCATCGGAGATTCGCAACGCAATCACTTTGGATCATCGTGAACACGTGTGCGAGAGAGAACAGCGAAGAGGAATAGTTTCGCGGAATTTTCGAGTGACTACGTCTGTGCCCAAGCGAAAAGTTAAAAAAAGAATTTTTCTGGGGAAAAAGATCATCGACGTACCGTGAACAGAAAATAATGACTGGTCCAAAAAACGAATTTCGAGTTTAAAAAATCTGACGATTCGGATCTCGACGATTTTTTAAAATTAATTTTCGATTAATTATCGCGATTATCAAAGTGATATTAAATTGGTAGAATGACGAGTGTATGAACGACCCTGGAAAGTTAAAAAATAAATTAATCATGGTCAGGACAAACACGCTCAGAAGGATGGGAACTCTCACCAAAAATCGTAATACGTTTAGGGGAGTTCCGAAAGCGGAACTCGAGCGAAAAACTATCGCCATTCTTCGTGCTATGACGGTGAGTTTCATCGTCATTGAAAAATTTGGCAAATATTTTTCAATTCTAAATGATTTCAGAATTCATAAATTACATAGTAGGGAATTTATTTACCAAATTTTTAACATCAAACACCATTTTTTCAATTCTTTCATTAACGTATAAATAAAAATAGCCAAAGAAAGCCAATAAGCCTGAAAGATGTCCCTGACGTTCAATAAAACAAATGTTAGCCAGTCTCTCCGATCGAACAAAGGAAATAAAATTCTAAAAGCGGATCAACAATTGAGCTCGTGCATCGCCTCGATCACGAGATTTTTAATCGTCCCGCGTCACGAACGCACTTGTTTCAGATCGAAGAACTTTACACAGCTCTCGTTTACATGACGCAACATCAAATCGGTTACGACGTGACGAACGAATGCGGACAGGATGCACTGCTGAACCATCTGCAACAAGCGTTCAAGGTCGACAACGAGATGCACGAGCAAATTTTGGAAGATACAAAAAACATGGAGGTTCGTTCAGGAAAATAAATAATTATCTATAAAAAGAAAGAAAAAACAATAACAATCATAACAATAACAATAACAATTGAATTTACTTTATTTTCGATTAATACTAATTCGTTTTAATCGAAGAGTGGAGAGGTAAAAATTTTGAATACATTTTTTCATCCGTTAAATATTCATTAGGCTCCGGTGATGCACCTCAACGTTGAGGTTATAGAGGCCAAGGAGTTAGTCTCGAAAGATGCTAATGGGAAGAGCGATCCTTTCTGCGCTCTGTATCTCGAGTCCGCACCAACGAGACGTTACAACACTGCAGTTAAAACTGCAACTTTAACTCCAACATGGGAGGAACACTTTGAACTGTGAGTTCACCTCTTATTTCCAAGAGATGGTTTATCATTATTATTCTGCTTACATTTTAGTCGAAAGATTATATAGTACAAATATATGTATTTATGCAATTTATAATAAATGTATCGTTTTGTGTGATATACAGACCACTGGAGGACGCCGAAAACGATGCTCTCTGCCTCGAAGTCTGGTTAGTACGATAAGACCACATAAAACATTGTCGAATGGATGTTGAATTATACGCGAGAATCCGGAGGCAATGAAAATTTATAGCCGCTGCTATCATTATTTATTTGTATGAATTCAGGGATTTCGACGCTGCGGAAACGGTGCCTGAAAAAATGAGCAAAGTCAAAGACGTCAAGGGTGTCAGGGGACTGGTCAAACTCGCAAAAGAAATCGCGGTCACTGCGACGACTGGAAGTCACGATAATGAGTTTATAGGACGTAGCAGGATACCCTTGAAAGTAGGTTAATTATTCTGAAAGTATTTGGTCGAATTTGTAGAAGATATTTTTTTTTATATTTTAAAGTTTCGATTTACGATGTCGTGGATTTTCCTATTTGGAAATTTCTTTATTACCTCTTGAAAAGGGAGGGGGGAGAATTCCTGGAAATTTCTATTCTGGAAAATTTCAACGCTTTTCACGAGAAGATTTCATATAAGCTCATTTCCCACTCTTCGACGCCATATTGGTTTTCCAACACGAATGTGGCATCCATACGTAGAATGTGCTGCCACCTCTCGGATGTATATGATAAACTCAAGTGGACGAAAAATCGCAATGTCTTTTTGTCAGCTCGCAAATTCTGAATAATTTTTGATTAATCATAATTCATGTAATGTATGATCTGTAGGATATTCCAGTGACGGGACATACCACGTGGTACTCACTGGAAAAGAAAAACAAATCAAAGCGTCGTGGAATAGTGAGGTTAAGATTGGCCTTTAGTGCGGAGCATAATACTCAGGTGGCAGCCCAGGAGCATCGTCACTTGTTAAGAATTTTGTTGCTGCACGAATTGGAAACGGAGAAGGTCGAAAAGTATTGTTGGTGCGGAAGATGGTCCGCAGCGGCTGAAGCTTTGGTGCTTCAGCATAGTGCACAAAGAGGATTGTTAGCTAGGAACGTGACGTTGGCTCAATGGGTCGAATACTCGAGGATTCATCAGGAACATCCCCTAAACTTTGCCATTTTCAACAAACTCGCGATCGAGCTGCTCAGACCATTGGACAATGGACTTTTCTCCAGTGACGAAGTTAGGCTATTTTGGGATGCAACGAGAAAGCTCTTGTACTCGTGTCTCAATAGTATCAGAAAGATAAGGCGGCTAGCGGCTGGTGACAAAAATGTGATGGCACAGATGGGCGCAATTTTAGGGTAAACGATCCCCTAATTGATTAATTATCATAATTGGGGCTTGAATAAAGCGTAGAATTTATATTTACAGAATACTCTCGTCCATATCAACCCTGAACATACCCGACGACTTTGATCTCTTTCCTGCTAAAATGTACGGCTGGTTTCCCGAACCGGATGGCACGAAAATTGACGTCCTCCAGGGATTGGAGTACACGGTGATCCAAGGCGGCGCCGAATGGTGGGATCACATTTTGAAAAATAATTCTCCCGAGGCGGATACGGATGATGATGCGATTAAGTATCACATCAAGGTCATACAATTGGTCAGAGCCGATCTTCAGAAAGCTGCGGATGTTTATGATAAAATGTTCATCAAGTAAGGATTTGTCCTTCTTATTATCTGTGGAAAAAAATATTTATCCTTCGACTCATCAGAAACAATGCATTTGCTAGTGAATTTATCGATGAACATTTGTTTCCAATTTGTTTCAGAAAGATTAATTTTCCTTATGCGAGGACTCTGTACATTATGTACGAAAAGCGTATCAGTGATTTATGCATGATAATCATTGAGGATGTTTGTATGAGATTGAAACGAATCGAGGTGGAGAATAACGACGATGCCGAATTGAATCTCGGCACAACATTGTTTGAGCTCTATTTGACCCTTCAAAGATTCGCGGTGTAAGTTACAAGTTTTATTATGATTTTTTTGAAATTATGACTTTGGAAAAACAATGATAATCATGTAAATATATCGCAGTTTAGGCCAGGTCCTGTGCATAGAAGGCCTGGAGGACATGAAGATCCAGAATTACCACGAGTGGTTTCGGGCTGGTGTTAGTCACTGGCTCGAGATCGCAGTGTACAAGGCTCTCAAGAGAATCGACAGAGCTGTTGACTTCGACACTCTTCAACCAGTCGACTCGAGTGTTCAATACAGTTCGAGTGCCGTTGATACGTTGACAATTTTTTATCAGATCAAAGTCTTCTGGACTCAATTGGCGTGGCCTGATATCGAGGGATCCTACACTTTCATTGCTAAAATTATTGACGTGAGTGTTCCATTGCCAAAATTATTGACATGAGTGTTTCATTGCCAAAATTATTGACATGAGTGTTTCATTGCCAACATTATTGACGTGCGTGGTGTAGACAATTTCTCTTAAATTCTGCTAAATGCAAACCTTGATTGCAAGTACTCAAGCTCGTCTCTTGTTTAATCCAATACCTTTCCAGGATATCTGCAAATGTTCGATCTCCTACGCGGACATGATGGCAGCGAAAGCCGAGAGTGTGACGTTGACAGATCAGGAGAACGAGAACACGAGTAGCGTGTACGAGAAAAAATTTGAAGTTTCAACCGCCTGGTGTTTCGCGATAAATAACATCGACTACATAAGAACATCGATAGAACCGTTGGCGAACGATCTTGGTCTTCAGGGCATAGTGGATGCACTTGGTGAAAACAAGACCCAGCAAGAGGCAGAACGTTGTCGGCAAACCCTTCAACTTATAATTGACAATGCTACGGATACCGTAAAGAACAAAATCATCGAATTACTCGAAGTCGTTGCAAACAAAATGGCGCCCGCTATGAGCAGATATCTCATGGAAGGTGCGGAACTCATTGATACTACGAGCAATGCCATGGATCGCTTGCTTCATTATCTGGACGAGAACATTACGATCTTGCACGATAATCTCAACGAGGATAATTTCGAGAGAGTTCTACTAGTTATCTGGGAAATCATGTCGGAAACACTTTATCAACTGGTTAATAGCAATCTTGAGGTTAGTGCCTATTATGGAGCTCGAATTATCGAGCGTCTGGAAGTTAGAGCGTATGAAATGATCGAGTCACGTGCTGATCAATCGCCTCACGTGATAGTGGTGGGGCACCAATCAGGTCACGGCTGAGCAAGGAGACGCTGATACGAGCTAAGACCGAATGAAGAAAACTCAAGGAAACGTTTAAAGAATGTAATCCTTTTGATTTTTTTTTCAGAAAAGACGACCACCCTCTTTCTATTCGAATCTTCATCGCACTCTTCACACCCTCATACGTTTCTTTAATCTCGGAGCTGACGAGACCTCCAACGTTCAGGTGCTCGAGAAAATCGAGCGACTTCTCAAGCTACACGGTTTGGAGACTGCCGAATTGATTCATCGTTATAACATGGAGCGAGTCGAGGAACAAAAGAACATAGAAGAAGCTCTTCATGGAATCCTAACTGTCAGGGCACAGTTCATCGACAATTCATTGAATGTACAGATACTCAATGCGAGAAATCTACATCCAATGGACAGTAATGGTGAGATTTTAGATTGATCTTTTAACTTTTCAACAAATCTAATATTGAAGAACAAGACAAATCCTTAGATCCCTGATTACGAGCTATTGCCCGCGTTTCAAAATCTGCCCGGTTCGATTTTCCTATCGAGGAAAATTTGATTAATCGATTTTTAATTGTCGTTGAGGAGCTGAAATTTGTTTGTTTGTTTGTTCTTTGGATTTTGTAGGCGATTTTATAGGCAAGCTGTCGACTATCGAGCGCAAGCTTCATACAAAATCTAAACAAAGACTGAGAGAATTCAAAACAAGTATGTAAATCGTCATGAAAAATTGAAAAAATTATGTCCTCCTCTTCTCATGATTTGTTTGATCATGTCAGCTCTTGTTGTTATTATTATGCCTGCCATTTTTTTCGGGATATAGTGACGAGGGAATGCGGAACTGCATGGCACGAAAGTAAAATTAATAGACTAGTCGACATCATCGGAATGATTTCACGCTGTACAAAAAATTCGAATTCGAATCACGACGTTTAAATTCTGCGCTCTCATATATTCCTCATGCAATTAGTATTCTGACTGCAAGGATCGATGCAAATCTGTTTTTGTTCGTTCTCTTTTTCGCAGACGATCGCTGCAAGCAATTTCACCGGCGTGCATGAATTGTTTCACGTTGGGATTCCTCAATTTTATCAATAATTTGTCTCTATCTTTAATTTCACAATTCTTTGCCTTTTTTTCATCATAGGCAAATGCGACTCTTACGTGAAGCTGAGATTGTTGCCGGAAGAAAAATTCAACGAGACCAAGACGCCAAAAACTCACGTGCAGAAGGAAACGCTTTTTCCATTGTTCGACGAAACGTTGAACGTGTACGTAAACATAGAAAACTAAAATAAATTTAACTAGTTCTCTTTCTGAAATTTGAATCGTTTAATTAATTATAATCTCTTGATTTTCAGACCTCTGACGACTGAACAGAAAAACACGGAAAACGCCATATTGGTTTTTGAGGTGAAGGACAAAGATTTCTTAAGAACAAGATTCATGGCTGAAGCTTTTTTGCCATTTAGTGAAATTCCTGATACCGGTCATGACTGCGGTATAGAATCTCTCGAGCAGATACATTTGAAACTTTCCCGACCAACTGACAGAAGTAACAAAAACTATTTTTCAAATTATTTTTCCTTCGTGCCTAAAATTGTATTTCATAATTACTCGCTATTTCCAGATACGGATGTGGTCAGAGCTCTAGAGCATCGGAAAGGCGACAATCAAGCGATGGAATTTATCTCAAAGTTACATTCAAAGGCCAGCACCAGATAATCAAAAAAACATCATGATAAGACACCATGGTTGGCAAGATTTGTTTTTCTTCGACTCGGATCATACATCGATAACGTAATAACTAGGCTGTGTCAATAGAGAAAAAAAGTGAAATACGTAGAGTGAGTTATTGTTCCTTTCAACGATGTCTCGATATTAACGTAAACCTGCATTTCTGATTGTCACGAAACGCAAAAGTCTGAGTTCAAGTGCTACTTATAAACTGGATTTGATCGAGAGTTCAGTCGATTGATAACAAAAGAAAATCACTCATTATCGAATATATCAAATGTTTGATGTGAAATCCTAATCATTTCTCATTCATGTCAATGCGCATATAGATATGAATAATGACATTTGTAAATAACTGTTAAATTTTCATTGTGATAATTACATATTTATACAACCTTGAAGATATAGAATATAAAAGAATGACGTTCGTAAGAAAATTCTATTCGTGAATTCCCTTTTATTCTGAAATACACAATGGACTTTGATTAAGAAATCTATAAAGCAGGAAGTATAAATTTACATAATTTATTTTCTTTTAATGATAGGTAGAAATTCTTATAAATTTTGAAGTATCACGTTTTTTCGACTTTTTACCTGTCAATTCATGTGTGAGTAATGAGTGAGATCCATTGATTCGTCATTAGCAAGAAATTTCCCTTCGGCGTACGCAAGTATCAAAAAAGTATCAGAAAGTATCAAAAAAGTGAATCTGGAAAGTTGTACAGAAAGCCTAATTTTTTAATATGCAAATTTTATTTGTTTCTCAAGCGTTGAGAACTTATGTCGACCTCAAATTCCTCGTAGAATAGCAAAATCATAGTTTCGTTTCGGTTTTTTCAGATTTTATTAGATTTAAGTGCGTAAATCTTTATTTAGTGTTTCTTGCGTTTTTCTTCTACAGTTTTTACGATATCTGCCAAAATAACACCATATTCTTTATCAGTGATAAATTTCCGATTCCATTATTACCGTACAAAGCATTTTTGGACGAAAAATAATGTTGACCCTCGGCAGATCCCGAGAGCTGACATTCGGACTTTACTTTCGAGACTTTGGGGATTCAGGGAGTCAAATTTTGTTTTCGTCCAAAAAGACTTTGTAGGGTAATTACAGAATCGGAAATTGATCGTTGATGAAGATTACGACATTATTTTAGCCGATATCTCAAAAACTCTAGTAAAAAATCGCAAGAAACCGGAAATAACGATTTACTCACTTAAAGTCGTTAAAATCTGAAAATTCTAAAACGAAACCGTGAGTTTCTTGTTGTAATTATGAACCGGAAATTTGCAGTCTACAGAAGCCCTTCGAGCTCGAGAAAGAATTGAAATTCACCGGAATACAGTATATCGCAATATTGATGGATTCACGAAACCTCGAAAAATCGACTTTTCGCGAAGCTGTATCTTCGTTTTCGTTTGTCCGACAGAAAATTTCATGAATAACTTTTTGAAGAACTCATCGAACACTCGAGAATCAGTTGAAAACCTTCTGGATAGCTCAATTTATGTGACCGTGACGACCCTTCGAAAATCGCGATTTTCGGAACCAACAGAAAGGGACCTGCAAAAAAACGCCTAGACGATGAGGCCAAATTTTTTTGCTCCAAAACCCGTTTATTTCATCATATTCGTGTTACATGGGAAATTTCCTAAATCGAAAATTTGTCACTGATGAAGAGTCTGACGTTATTTTGGCCAATTTTTCAAAAACTCTCAGAGAAAACGCAAAAACCCCAAAATAACGATTTACCTACTTAAGATCCATAAAATCTTAAAAATCGAAAACGAAGTCATGATTTTCATGTTGTACAGGAAATTTGTGATCGACCGATCGATATAATGGTTATAATACTATGTCGTTTCAGTTGCCGCAGTATTCGTCATATATATAACGACCATAGCTTGTGTGAGTACAAAATAGTTGACCCTTTGTCCAATCAGATTTGGGAGAACCAACTCTAGAGCTTTCAACTTTTTTCGAGGGCTGCTGATGTTCCCCCTAATCTTTGATAATACTTGAGACTCGTGATTATCCCAAAAATTCGACTAGCACAATTATTATACAAAAAATTTATATAGGAATAAACTTTCATATTTCACTGTCAATAATGTGGCTATAAAAACGACTGAATAAATTCATATAAAATAATTTTTAATATGCGATATTTTATTATTTTTGCAAATTCGTGCAAAGTCCGATATATTTCCCTTGTTTTATTATGAACAAGGGAATTTTAGTAAAGAAGAAAATATCTAGAGATATGAAAAATTAATTACACGTGACAACGAATGATTTTTCAAAAAATTTGTATAAATAATTGAACAGCACAGTAATCCATTAATGCCGTTACATATTAGTGCGTAATATCCCTCGTACGCACATAATATTCCTCGCACGTGATAATATTCTAGGTGATTAAAAAACAACGTCAGAAATATTCACAAATTTTTGATTATTGATTCAATCAAAAATGTGTATTGTATTGTATACATGTCACATTCCGCGAAACTAATCATACGTTTTATGATTTTTGAAAAGCGAGCCAGGCTCCACATCGTATGTCTTTTTTAATGACAGGTTCTTATTCGTACAACTTCTCTCATTAGACTCGGAAAATTAGCATAAAAAAGAACGAGAAACGTAAGCGAAGTTATTAAATAAGTTGTACATCTGTTTCTTGTCACATGATGATCGATAAACGAACGAAACATGACCAATCAATAGAATATACTCATTTTACGATGATCGATAAACGAATGAAAGATAACCAATCAATAGAATATACTCATTTTACGAAGAGAATTATATTGAATTTAGGGATTCACCAAAGATGAATTTGACATGTGCCAGGGCATATAAATAACATGGACAATTATAAATTACTCATTTTTTTTAAGTCCAGGAATTTTATTTATTTATTAAGTATTTAGTGCGTCTGATTGAACGTCTGAAATCTGACACATGCCAGGGCATAAAAATAACATGGACAATTATAAATTACTCATTTTTTTAAGTTCAGGAATTTTATTTATTTATTAAGTATTTAATGCGTGTGGTGCTTGATTGGGTCCTCAAGATTTCTTGAGGACCCAATCCTTATACTGGGGCTTCGTAGCATACGCGCGCAACGCCATCTAGCGGCAGGCAGCGGTAGCGCTTAGCAAAATGTTGCGAGCTCTGAACTACCGAAGCCGTCTGAAATTTCCGCTGACTAACAATGCCTCTTAAGTGATAAGACGGGTTATAGAAATAGGCATATATAAGCCGGTTTTCCGGAGCTAAATCGTCATAAACCTATTTTGAATTCAAGAAGTTCTCTACCATGATGAAAAGCACGATTGCTCTACTCGCTGTTCTCTTCGCCTCGGTAACTGTCTATATTGCACGAAATATATAAATCTAATAATGTAATCCCGTAAATCCGATAAATAAATGTGAAATTCGTCGATTTAATTTTGTTATTCATTCGAGAATAAAAATTATTTACAACAAATTCAAGGCAGCGTGCCAGTCGTCCGATATATACAAGACGCAACTACAGGATGCCACAAAGCTATTGCAAGAAAAATCAAGAGAAACCAGTGCTACGTTAAACGGCAAGCTTGAATTATCCAAAGTTATAATCTCAGAGCTCGGAAACGCAGCTTTTGAGCATTTCGCACCGTTGTACGACGAAGTAATCCAAGTAATAGCGAAGGTAACAATATAATTTTGTATTTCACACTAATGAAAAATGAATATTTACGAATGTCGCGATCCATTTTTGATCGATAAGTGGAATGTATTCCTGTCGTGTTAAATGTATCACTCGATTTCACAGGTTGATGACGGAAACGCGTGCGCGGATTTGGTGCGTAATTTAGAGAAATCCCTCAAGGACACATTCATATTTTCCAATCAATGCATTTCCCAAGCAATCTCAACGTATCAACCAGAGCTTATAGAAAATAAGTTGGGAGAAGTAACACAAGCTTTCAGGGATATAAAGTATAAGTTGTCTACATGTAAAATCCATCCAACGCCGATTGTGTGTCTTAGTGACGTAAGTATAAATCTTCATGGAACAAGTGGCTAAACACATCGTTGCAATGATGCATGATTTAACATTTTTTATCGACGCCAGGTCGTAGGGGAAATAGTGAGCATACCGGTATTTCTCGAGACATGGATGTCCGACAACATCCTCAATAGGGATCAGATTTTTGACAACTTCAAATCATCTCTCGAGACCTGCTGGACCAACGATCCTCCCGTCGATTTCCTCGGAAAATTGCACAAAGCTGCCGAAGATGTCAGCCGTTGTTTCAATCCTTGATAGAACTTGAAGTGACACTCTCCTAGTATTACAACCGGAACACTGTTGCAAAAGTTTCGAACGTACCGAAACGAGTAGCACCAACTATTGATAAGTTTGATACACATATTGTAATATAAGTCACGTTCAACAATAAATAAATTCTATTTCTTGTACAAAATTATATCGTCTGCGCGTTTATAAATGAACGAAATATATATTATAACAAATTATTATATAATATATAATAATTATAATAATTTTATAGTTTATAAATGAACGAAATATATATTATAACAAATTATAATATATAATAATTATAACAATTTTATAGTTGGATAGGTGCACGGGAGAAAGAGAAGAAAGTAAGGGGATAGGAGAGAGGGTAAGAGAAATATTGAGTGAGGAGGGGGGAGGGGGGAGGAGAGGAGTGGATGAAGGAAAAGGACGGAGCAAGAGAACGCAATAAAAAGGAGGAACAGGGAAATGGGGAGGGGCAAGAGGAAAGAAGGGAGTGAAAGAAGGAATGGAATGAATGGAGAGGAAACGGAAGTCGGGAGGAGAAGGGAAGGAGAGGAGAGAAGGACGATAGATAAG
>JAPYZT010002341.1:0-16070 GCA_030522965.1 Tryphoninae sp. A BG-2022a
AAAAAAAAAAAAAAAAAAAAAAAAAAAAAAAAAAAAAAAAAAAAAAAAAAAAAAAAAAAAAAAAAAAAAAAAAAAAAAAAAAAAAAAAAACAAAGATAAATAACAAAAAAAAAACTTCTCTATTATACATACCGTGCGACTCGAAAAGAAAAATCTAGAAAGAAGTTTAATTAACAAAAAACAAAAAAAAAAAGAGAAAGAACAGAAAAAGAAATATAAAATACAGCCGCGTCCTTTGCGCTCTGAAAAGGACCCCTTTCTCCTATCTTACCCTCCGTAAAATATTTTTATATCGCAAGACTGTCGAACTCTCTTCGATTTGAACGTCAACGGAAGAAAGAGATTCTCCTTCCTCTTATTCACGGCGTTACGATCAAACGAAGTATCGTCCTCACGAATTATCGTACAAGCTTCTATTTTTGTTACGTCACACACACATACAGTCAGACACACACAGATACACACACACACACACACACACACACACACAGACATACACACATACACATAAAAGTTTACACACCAACCACGCGCAATAATTCACATTACGAGGGAAGAACAAAAAAAAAAAAAGAATGTATCCACATTGTACAATCAGAGAAACAATATTCTTTTCAGAGCTTAAAGTTTGCGCTGAAGAGTCTTAAAATCGTTCGACGGGACTTAGTCCGTTCGTTGTCTAGCGAATTAACGGCAAATCCAAAAAGAAAAAAAAAAAAACGAAAAAAAAGCAAAAACCACATAAAAATTGAAGTAAACAAAAAAAAAAAAGAAGAAAAAAGCTCGTAATAAGCCAAGTTGTCTAGTTTTTTTGTTAGAAATAACGAGGCGTGTGGCGAGGTACCAAAAAGCGTTAATTGGATGAAAAGCGTGTGCGACATTAGTTTTTTCGTTAGACGGAACAGGCTCAAAATATAGCTGCTGACAAAAAGAAGAAAGACCTAGAACATATACGTGTGTATAAAAATTGTATACATTTACCGAAGCTAAGCAATCCGGCGAGTGTGTCCTTCATTAAATGCATCGTCTGCGGAGTGAGACAAGGCCCGCGCACACGCACGTGCACACCGAAAAAAGAAAGAAAAACACGCACTCGAAATACGCACGTACACGGATACAAAACCGAGCACGTCCACCACACATACGCAAATACAGACAAGTTCGGGCAAAGTGATCGATCGATCATTCATAATGTTATTGATATTATTTCAAGTGTTACGAATGTTCATCTCGCAAGTGTATGTGTGTGTGTGTGTGTGTGTGTGTGTGTGTGTGTGTCTTAGTGTGTGTATGTGTGTGTCCGCGTTAATGTGCGTATGTGTGTATGCGCGTGTGCATGTTTCCCGTGAGTTTGAGAAGAAGAAAAAAAAACGAGAGATATGATACAATTTTCGAAATTGATGGTACATCGATTCCTCAGCCGCCAAGTCCGTAAATATGTGGAAATAATAACGATAACAGTAACACTAAAAAAAAAACGAGTCTCTCAAGCCAAGTGTCTATATCACGTACTAATGTTACGTCGTACATGCCTATGTCTCGTAAGCGCAAAAACAAAAGAAAACGAAAAAAAAAAAATGAAAAAAAAAAAGAATCAACATCAATCAAAACATCCCCCTGTCTGTCTAAACACCCTTCTCTGTATCTCGCTCGAAATCATTTCTCTTCTTTTCTACCGATGTTCAAATACTTGACAAAAACTTGGTGAATGAAAAATGTTATCCCGGATTTATGGGTCGACTCGAGTTTAAAAAAAGCGGATTCGTTGGGCGAGTTGTGTCGCGAATAAAGATTTACAGTTTTTTTCGGGATAAGAACTTTGACAGATTCGATCTTCCAGCGCGAAGTTCGCTAATCGACGCCATTTGTTAGCTATTGTTTGTTTTTTGCTTTTGTTTCTTTTAATTATTGTTACTACGGCAACAAGGATGCAAATATGTTTTATTAGTAAAAGACGAAAAAAAGAAACTTCGAATGTACAATTGTATCGCGGATCTTCGAATGTGAATGATCTTTTGCGATGTTCTTGAAAGTTTCTTGCAGCTGGTCATAAACTTGTAGAAAGAGAGAGAGAGAGAGAGAGAGAGAGAGAGAAAGTTCTACTTAGATACCGGATCCAATGTACAGCCTTTAAAAAAAAGAAATAGTAAAAGATGAAAAGATTGAAGGTAACGGGAAGAGAGTAAAAACAGAATGAAGTATAATATATATGTACACGATCGCGCTGAAAATTAGTTTTAGCCAAGTCGTTAACGAAAAGAAAAAAAAACAAAAAATGAAAAAGAAAACAGACAAAAACATATTTTTGCGCTTAGTGTTAAACGAGTATCTTTACTTCGCTACGTGGAATGAACGGATGTAAATTGGTGATTACGATGAAGATTATGATGATGATGATAATGAAGATGTCGATCGAGGTAGTCGTTAATCCTTTTCACACGAAATTACATGTTTTTTATAAGTTTTTTGTTAGATTCCTTCTCATCGCTCGAATCTTCGAACGACACGAGAGCTTTATCGAAATAGTTTTCAATGATTCTCTTCGAGGTTGTGAACTTCGGAACGTAGAATAGTCAGTTATAGTTTACGAAACTTAGGATAGACGAAAAACGTTGTGAAAGAAGTGAGAGAAGCTAAAAAGCCTGGTTTCAAACGATCGTTCGAAGATCTCGAGTTATTCAAATAAAACGAAGCATGTCTTTTGTTTTTTCAGTAAATCGTTTTGAACATTAAGATCGTTGCATTTGAACACCATTCAACAGGCCCATGTTCTGTAAATGTAGTATATAACGATAAGAACTAAGGATCGAAGCAAAATAAATTATTGTATGAATCGTTTGTGGAAAAATATTTTTATTCAATTGTGGAACACAGCCAGCACTTTTAATTCTAGTTAACGTTTGTTGAGTCGCAAGTGAGAAAGTAGAAAGACCAAACCCTCCATTGAAAATACAGTTAGAAAGAGGTAAAGCAGATGCCCTTCAACCCCCAACCGTTAAGGGTGGAACCAACAAAACCAACGCTAGTTCCTCAACAAGGATACGAGGACTTGTCACGATCGACAGTCGGTACTTATCAAGAGATCTCCCAGGATAACAACTTCATTATTTCGAAATGATGAAACATTATTTAAAAAATTAAAATGTTCATTCGTTAACATAAATTTTCCTTTACAAGATGTAGTAACATTTCGTACGATAATTTGTTTCGTTACTTTTCCCTGTCACGAAGACATAGATATGACGTTGGTAGCCTCGAGTAGATTAGTCACCGTTGTGGCGAGCTTGAAAGACACAGCTCTCATCAACAGTCGACTCTTGATACCGGCGCTGTGAAGCGCCAGGTGATAAACATCAGCGAAAAATTTCGAGTCATTTCCTTCGACAGACTTTTCGGAAAACTCCGGGCTGACCTCCGTACATTGAACTGAGCTGGTTTCCAAAGGCGTCACCAAAAGCATCATATTTGTTTGCTAGAACAGACGTGAAACTTTCCGTTATAAACTTCATCAAAGTCTACAATTCTTCACATTTAGAAGAAATATTGAGGAAATTGCCTCACCTCTTTGGCAACACAACCATGCAACTCTTTCGATTGCATGACGATCTGTCTCGGAGTGACGATAGCGTTCCATCTGGACCAGGCAAAACTGTAAGCTGGTGACAACAGTCCCATACAAGCTTGTAAATGTTTTTCGGTCACACTGTGCTTAATTGGCAATCCCTTGACATAACTAGAGGCATCGCGTTCGGGAAACAGATCGCATCCTCCTGCTCTCATTTTCTGCAAAGTAAGAACACAATTTAGATGGAATTATAGCTAGACCTGGAAATAATAATTACCCGTATAAGCGAGTGTAGTTTCATGTATTGCCCGACAAGTTCCTGCAGAGCCGAAGTCGCACCTCCAATCAATGTGTGCAAACAGACCAAATCTTCCTGATCGAGTTAATCATGCAAAATGTAATTAAGACATTGTGTACGACAGACTGGATTCGAACAAGACGAGGCGATCGTGTTGGTAAATTGACAAATGTTTAATCAACGAACTCACTCTGATTATAAATTCCGCTTGAACAATCGCAGCCGTTATGCTCAATACTATACCGCGAGTAGATTTGATATTTTTTCCAGGCTCCGGCTTGAGCTCCCAGCTTTGATACGGTAAGTTGATGAAACGAAAGCCCGCAAGTCCGTGAATACCCAGTCTACCTGTGCGAAATGTTATTATTTGTTTTTCCTCGTTGTATTTAATATCGTGCACATCCTGGGTCGACCAGATCCTTCTCTCGGCGATCCAGTGAGCAACCAGCGGTGGCTCAAACCAGAGCACCGTTTCCGGAAGCCTGAGGGATTATACAAACTTCTAGGTCGATGTTCTTGTTTAATTTTTGTTGGGTTTAATCGAACGTACTTGAGTGTCACCAGTGCCAAGGCTTCCATAGCTGCCTCCAGTGCCTTCATCTCAGCTTCTATCACTTCCGGTGTTCTCTCGGAATCCGGAGCTGCAGGTGGTGCTTTATAGGGCTTGGAAAATGGTACGAACTTGAGTTCTTTCGGAAGTTGCACTGAAAATTGTTTTTGCATTAAAATTATTCAATACAATTAGTCCGGATTTTAATTGGACAATGAACACTCACGAGTCGTGAGAAAAATATCCCTTCTCATATCCTTCGGTTGGGGTGGCTGATGAATCAAATCGATGTGATAAATACCACCAAGAATCGCATATTTTCTTAAATTAATTTCAGTCTTTTCGCAACGAGTGAACAGAAGCTTTCGCACTTCTTTTCTAGTCTCTTCTGTGAAAAGAATAGAATAACATTGTAGAACGTCGATCAAGCTGCAACCTCTTTTTTTAACAGAATTGTTCGACCTTCTTTCAGCAAGATAATTTCTTCGGGTGTCGGCAAGTACGGAAGAGGTTCAGGCTCGACTTCGGGCTCTACTTTTTTCACCCTAGTAGCAGCCGGTGGTGGCGTTTTCTTCGATGGTTTTGTCTTTTTCTCAGGCTTGATTGGCACAATCTGCGGTGGATTCATCATTCTCTCTAGCGTTGCTTTCTTCTCTTCCAGTCTCAATTTACGACCCTCCACTTGCTCCTCGTGAATTCGTAACTTCGCCTCGTATTCCTTCTGACAGTATGACAAAAGATCTGCAACGACGATGCAACATGAAATTCAAACACGTGTGACAATATCGTTTTTTTATAGCTTTGTGGAATTTTTCAATCGGAATAACCTATATTCGTTTGATATTCCTCCGGTAATTCCGGGATCTGAAACGACGTTCCCTGATCGGAATAATGATCGTACTGAACCCACAGGCCTCGTATCGCCATGCAATAACAATCTACGTCGATCGGCATTTTCACAGTAAGATCAATTTCCTGAAAGAATATTTCTACGTTCTTTCTAAAAAAAACAAATGTGTTTTAAATTTAATAAACGAAGAGGTGGGGTGTCGAATGTAAGAATGTTTTCGAAAAGTCTCACCTATCACGTTCGCTGACTTGTTTCATACTGACAGGAAGTCTTATCAGCGCCCAAATACAACAAATCATTTCACTAGCTTCCTTGATGTAACGAGCATTCCTAAGATCCTCTCTTATCATGTCTCTCTCGATCTGTCGTAGAAGTCGATAACTCGCAAGATCCAACCAGTATTGAAGCTTATTCCTAAACTGCTGTCTTATCTATGCATAAATCGTGGATTGATTAAGGTACGTCAAATACTTAACTCGATATTTATCTTAAAAAAATGCAAACCATTTTGCACTCTTCGATGTAAGCCGGTGGATTCATAATCGAAAAATCGATTATGCTGTCCAGTCTTCCAAGAAGCTAGAGACAATATTTATTTCGTAATCGCGACACGATTGTAATAAAAACGTCGACGAAGAGGAGACAACTTACGTAAGTTACGACTTCGCATTTTTTCGTAACCGTCATCATACTAGCTTCCTCGTCTTCCAAGTTCCATAGGAACATGAACGTGTTGAGATCGGAAAGGACACCGGGATCGGGTAAACCATCGCAAGCTAAATATCTAGACCACTATCGACGAAGGAATACTTCATTAACGTCATACGAGGCAACAATTGCGAGAATCTTATGCTCACTTCTTCGTCCTCCTTGTTCTTCATAGCATAATCCATAAATTCCTTTTTCTTGTCGTAAATCGAATACCAAGTATTCTCCAATTGGACGCGACGCAACGTCGCCTGTTCCTCGTCGTGTCGAAGTTGTCTATCAGCGTTGTACTTTTCCAGACGTATTTCCTCTTGCATCTCCTGAATGAGAAGGTTTCTGCAACGAGGAAGAATAACGCGATACGTCAACACTCGAATAACGATAAGAATACGAGTTACTTATCGAGCCTGAAGCTAGCTCAAGATTCCATAATTTCACCGTTCTTCGTGACGCTTGGTTTTCTCTTTATCACTCTCGGCATAACTGCTGAAGAATTTAATAATCGCCAACGAATCGTTATACATTTGTTTTTTAACAAATCGTCAGATTTGCTTTTATTTCAAACAATTTTTTTTACTCGAAGGAATATTCGTGCAACGCAATCGTTCTCGAGCTATTTTGCACCCCTAAGCAATGGTAACGCCTCGTATTCGACTGGTGTAACCCCCGAAAATTAACGCCACTTTCGTCGGCTCGAATAGAGAATCGTGCTAGAGTGGGGGTAAAGTAGGCTAGGCGGAAGCGTTGGCGAACATGCAAACCTTCCGGAATCGCGAAACTACTTGCTGTATTCTCGAGTGTTATCAGGACTGTGGAAACTTTCGTGATTAGACGTTAAACTTACTTGATCTTGTCAGCCTCGGCGGAGGCCGCTGCAGCTCGACTTTTTTCCTGTTCCTTCATCGCTTTCTTCGTCATCTTTTTCTTACCCGCTAGTTTCTCAGGTAATGGCTGAACAAATTTGTATCATTTTGTTATTTTTCAAACTAATTGAAATCTCGTACGATAAAACATCCCCTCGTATTCACCTGCGCCGCGATCCACTCGCGGGCCTAAAATCAAACGAATTTCCTCGTGTAATTAATTAAAGAAGATAAACAAAATTACAATTGTTATGTATTAGACGCAAAGATATAAAAAATGTGAAAAATATTTGATGATGTACGAGTAGAGAAGGACGAGGTGGACGTTTGACTTCCGGTGGTGACCATCGCATAGGAAAATCTTCCTCGTACTCGTCGTAAGTAAGATCGGGACGAATCGACTCTTGTCTCGTTTTTTCATCGACGATTTCAACAAACTCGATTTTACGCTTTTTCTTTTTCTTCCCTTTTCGTTGCTTCGTGGCCATTTGATCAAAATCTCTACGAGTGATCGTTACGGATGTGAAAACAAGTTTGGAATTTTTTGGACTCGTTAATTATTTTTCGACAACGAAACTAACAGAGTCGTTTTGCTTAAAGTAGGTTTCGGTAACGTCCGCTTAGCGCTTTGTCGCGAAGTGGTGGCCACCTCGCTTTCCGATACTGTTTCACCATTATCACCATCAGTTACGACGCTGGAAGCACGTCTAGCAGAACCCTCGGATTTTTCCTTACTAAAATCCATCTGATTTTCTTTTTTAATTAATTTTGTTTCCAATTATTTATTTTTCTCAATGAGAAATTAATACTGACATGACAAATAAAGTGAGGCTAGGATCTTCGAACAAGGCACATCCAGACAAGAAACCAAGCTCACACGAAACTTCGATAAACCTAAAAATAACCGCATTAATAATAACAGTCGCGATATTTCGTCACGTTACTGTAAGAAAAAAACCAAACAATTTCTCATTCATTCTCCTCGTCAAAATTGTGTAATTTAATTATACGTGACGACAGTGTCATAATATCGAGCTGGTCGATTAGTCAGTTCGTGACACGCGATGCGTGTCTTGTCATTGGGTTAAAATAATTTTAAAGCATGCAAATCGACGAGGAGTATGCGTGAAATAAAAGTAATTAAGTAAATACCAAGGGCTTAAAGTCGCTGTCAAAATCGTCTCAAGAGTTAAGTATTCTCTATCACAGCTATATAAATTAAAAAAAGGACATTCAATTATTTATCGATCGTCAATGTCATCCTTGACAAGGAAATGAAAAAAAACTATCGACGAAACGAGTGATGTGAATGGAGTTAAGCGTAATTATTCGATAACACCGGCATTGTTAATTACAATTGATGAAATCGATGAATAGTTTTTGGAACGGGAAAGTAGATCATTGATTTATACGCAATGAAACAGTGAGTCGAATAAGACTCGAGAAAGTATATCGATATTTATACAATATAGCATTTACATTGGGATTTTCCCTGTGATAGCTATAAAACGCCGATTACGAATGCAAATCGTTCATTCGGGTGCATATTTAAGAGGTTGGTACTTTGACCCCGAGAACGATGGCTATTCAAATGAAACGAAGTCACGCATCACGTCCTGCCCTCGCGGCGCGTAAGACCAAACCGTTTCTTCAAGTTCATTCTCGTTCCGCGATTTTCGGGGACTGGATGTGTATCGTTGATAACGGTGCGATTGTTACGTTAAATCAATCGTGATTAAATCGATAAAAGTGTAAGTCGTGTGAAAAGGAAAAGTAAAATTGAAATTAAATTAAATAACGATAAGAAATTAAATAAAACCGTTGTGTTTATCCGTACGTTCAATTCTCATACGTAGATGAGTTCGACAAATGCAGATCCGACGACCAGTATTCCCGCGTTTTACGCGGGAAGAAGCATCTTCATTACCGGTGGTACAGGATTTATGGGTAAAGTGTTGGTCGAAAAATTGCTGAGATCGTGTCCCGAAGTGCGTGAGATTTTTTTACTGCTGCGACCAAAGAAGGGAATGACAATCGATCAGAGGCTTCATAAGATGTTATCACTACCGGTGAGTATTAAGAGAAATTTAATAATTGGTTTATTGCATAATTCAAAGGACATTGAAAATTGAAATCGAATTAACGAAACCAAAAATTAACGAAAAGCAAAAAAACAAAAATAATCGTTATTTACATCGTTATCTCTTCAGGTCTTCGACAGATTGAAGAAAGAGCGACCAACTGCTATAGAAAAGCTTATTCCAATAAGCGGTGACACTTACCTAGAAGGCCTTGGTATACCAACGGTAGAACGTAACGTTCTCATATCAAGAGTTTCCATAATATTTCACGTTGCTGCTAGCGTAAGATTCGACGACAGTCTCAAAAGTGCAATTTTGAGTAACACAAGATCGACGAGAGACGTGTGCAATCTCGCAACGCAGATGAAACAGCTAGTGGTACGCCAATGGAATAATAATAATAATAATGATAAAATGATCGCGTGCGAGGTTAGTAAAGATAGTGGTGACGTAGGTCACGGAATCGAGGAAAACCCGGAATTCCCTTTTCGCCACTGTGTGAAATTTAACTCGACTGTCACACGCCAGACTGCGATTGGCACGCGAAACATAACGATAGGAAGATTTCAGTATACGAAACTGTATTTACGTATTAGCATTGTTTCAGGTTTTCGACCCGAAGTTGAAATAACTGTAAAGAGGTCGGATGACTCGACGACCCTTTGTCCAAAAATATATCGCGTCCTTTCTCCTACCCTAAACGTTTCTTCAAATTCTAATGAATTTTAAACCCGCGGACTTTGATTGACGTATTTACATATAGCAAGTATTATAGACTCGGATACGTTATAATTTATTCAAGGGAATTTCATTTTTCCAGGAAAATCGTTCAACGGTTTCATCCGAGTTAGATTAATCCGATTATGATGAGAGAACATAAATGAACGTGATATTTTTTCAGGCTTTGGTGCACGTGAGCACGACTTACAGTCAAACAGACAAATCGAAAGTCGAAGAACAGATATATCAATCTGACGTGGATTGGAAGAAAAGCATCAAGCTTGCTGAAACTATGGACGAACATATTCTGGAAACTCTGACTGCTAAGTAAGAAACAAACATCATTTTGTTTTAACATCAACGGGTTGATTGTGTCGAGGCAATTGTTGAAAGGTGTTATCATTGTATTTATGTATGTGATTCAATCATAATTATTCCATGACTTTCTAGATACTTGGGGAATTTCCCAAACACTTATACATTTTCAAAGAGATTGGCCGAGCAGGTAATCAGCGACTACTCCGAAGGCCTTCCAATGGCGATCTTCAGACCATCGATAGGTACGTTGTATAAATACACTTTTATATGTTTGATTTTGATCGATCAACATATGGAATAGATTTGAGAAATTGTGATGTTTGGTTGTTTAGTGATATCGTCACTGGCTGAGCCAATGAAGGGATGGTTGGACAACTTCAATGGTCCAGTTGGTATGCTGGTAGGAGGTGGTAAGGGCATACTTCGAGTACTGTTTTGCGATCCTGAGAGTAAAGCTGATTTCATACCCGTCGACGTTGCGATAAAAGCCATGATAACTTGCTGCTGGAAACGAGGAAATTCTACGTATGAAATTTGATGCTAGATGACAATGATGGAATATTTCTTTTGTAACTGTATGAAGTGGAAAACCTGATGTTTTGTTTTCTTTTTCTTGGGTATGGAACAGAATTACCAAAGATCCTTCTGTCCATGTGTACAACTGTTCATCCGCTAATATAAAAAGCATTACGTTAAACGAGCTTATCACCATGGGACATCACTTCAACGAGCAGATTCCTCTCGAGGGCTGTCTTTGGAAACCATGGACCATCAGAACGAACAACAGACTCTTATATTTCATTGCCACTCTTCTGTTTCACTTGCTACCTGCTTATCTCGTCGATGGATTATTGAAGTTGAGTGGCCGAAAACCGATGTAAGAAGAAATCTTTTTACACACTTTTTGCTCATATTTCGAATCGAACGATCCACTGGAGTCGATATAGATTTGATTGTCATTGAAAACCTCAGGCTTGTGACGCTACAACGTAAAGTCTACGTAGCCAACGTCGCTCTGGAATATTTCATCAGGAACGAGTGGTATTTTAAGAACACTGGATTGCAGAATCTTCTTACGGATGTCTCACCATCCGACGTGGAGGCTTTTGGCTATGCTTTCGCAACTTTTGACATATACGACTATTTCAAGTGGGTGAAGAAAGAACAAAAAAAAAGCGTTATAGAATTATCGATAACATTCGTATAAATTAATTGACGCGACGTTAATTTCTCCAGGCACAGTCTGATTGGAGCCAAGACGTATCTGCTTAAAGAAGACATGGCGAATGTTCCACAGGCCAAACGGCATTTTAATAGGTAAGTCGACATTTTTTTTTGTTTTCGTCATATATTCGTAAGCTACATCGAGGTCACGACGAAGTCGCCTTATAGAAAAACGAGATCATAAATTTATTCCGACGTAAGCGAGTCCGCGTCCACGTAGTCGCGAGTCGACGCGTCGTTACGTGATCGAGAGAACGTAAGCGCAACAAAGGGATTTCCCATGGGAGTGTATCGATGGAAAAATAACAGAACTGTCCATGATTGCGAGAAGGAGATCGAGCATCGACCTTTATAGACAATTTTCTCGCACTCTCTACTCACTTCATCCCCGCTTCCATGGAACAACCAGGTTCGCTAACACCAAACGAGAATCATGATTTCGAAATCACTTGGGGAAAAAAGTGCTAGCGAGCTACCGTTGGACGAAGAAATTTTTCGTGACTAAAGATACGAAGCTTAAGACTATGAGCCAGTGGGACAAGCTTTTCGTTGTCCAGGGCATTATCTCTTAGCCAAGCTTTTCTGTTTGATCGATGGTCGCGTTGTGTCGTTGACATAAAACTAGGTCACGAATGCCTGCACGTTGCTGCAACGCGTAACTCGAAAGAGGTAGACTAAGTTCTCTCGTTTCATCTTGGCCTGAACACGAGTCATATTCTCTCCTCGCGAGCTCAAAATATTACTTCTGTACACTCCAGACTCTCCACAACCTTCGCACACTCTACATACACACAGCACACTACACACACTGTCCTTGAACTCGTAGAGGACGAAGTGTATTTTGTGTATATCGTTGTGTATCCTAATATCGTTATAAGATTAGTAAATCCTGAGAGATTTTCGAGAAAAGGAGAAAAAGAAGTCGGAGTATGTCCCTGTGGTAAGTCGATCGTTTGCATGCAAATTTATCGTACGCATGCCCAACCTTAACGAATGTAGAGTCATTCTGGAGACCGCCTGTCATGATTCATTCGTTGATGGCCTTGTCGTACCGGGATTCCCAAGGCAAATCAAGAGCCATAGCCAGTTAGGCAGAAGTGCACACGTGGAGGGGCATAGAGATCGCAACGTTCAAACATTCGCTTCGTTCGCGATTAGCCACGGATTTATCATGCGTTTACCTATACGAGTCCTGACAAATCTTACGCCATTCCTATCCATTACATCTCTCGAAGAAACGAGATAGTAGCGCGACGCGAGATAAAACCGTTGGGAACTAAGGAATTCGAAAGTTCGATGACATTTTCGAGTGAACGATCATCGCGAACGACTAAGCTTTGTAATTAAACATTTGATCGTTTAATCATTCATTAATCAAACTGTCGATATAATGTTTTGTTCTTACAAAGTTGTCTTGTGAATAATGCAACGACAGCATGATGAAACTAATTTTCCGTGGAAATAGCGTTACTGGGAATCACGTGAGAAACTCCAGAGTCGGAGCATTGCGCGACGTATGAATTAATCGTTTCTCGTTGGAAAAAAAAGAAGAAATTTTTTATTTACTGTTAATCTGTGACAAAAATGAAGAAGATCTTCGGGTCTATCGCGATTTAAACTCACGAATATCTTCGAATCGATCGAATAAAACAGTGGACGAATGATTTTGGATAATCGCAATTATTCAATGGAAGATGCGTCCGCGACGCAGCTGAGCGTAAATCGAGTCAACGCGTGTCCGATAAGATCGAAGCAACCTCTGGCCTGCCTAGACCCCGTGTTGATAATCTCTCGGAAACTCCGTCTTCTCAGAAATAACAGTGACAGTTTTCCGAGAGTTTAGGAGGAAAGTGAATTTTCATACATTTAGGTACACAATTAAAGACGCGTACGCAGTTTAGAATTAATCAAAAGCGATTTGCCTTGCCTTACGACAGACGCGAGCTCTTTCATTATATTTGCAATTTTGTTTTCTTCTCGCAGTTCGTATGATTCGAATTATTTTTTAATACCTCTTTTATAACAAGAGGTAACAATCTACTCCAAGCTTCCCCTCCCCCCTCCCACCACCCCTCTCCCTATCGAGAAGAAACTACGTCTGCAAATATTCGTCGTCGTTTATTACTCCATCAACGATCGCGTCGAGCTCTATGATTGCCCATGTTCCATTCTACTATAATATTTTATAAGCACGTGAGTCGCATCTCTATGCTAATCAATCTGTTACCTTCGGTATCAAGTTCCAATAGATCTTGGATAGTGAAGTATAAAAGAAAAAGAAGAAAAAAACGAAGCCCGAGCTTCGTACAACGCACAGTCGTTATTTCTAAGTACGAAGGAGGAAGCAAAGTATAATTTAGTTTTTTCAAAGCTATACGTTTCCACGTCGGCCAAGAAATGATATAGAGCCGACTAAGATGGAATTGGCAAATAGAAGAGAAAAAATGTAAAATTATGTACGCCGTTGTACAGTAAATATTAATGTAAATGGGTCGTTCCTGGTATTGGTACGCATTTTTAATTTGAACAATTTGTTATATGCCTGCCGTGAGATTACTGATGTTGCACCGTAATTTTCAGGATGACGTGGATCGATCGAATTACCAAATTGTGGCTGGCTGCGATTGCAATTTGGTTGATCATCAAATATGGCGTTATAACGAGCATCGTTCATGGTTTTCACACTTTTGCACTGGAAAATTTGTCGATTAATAATTAACGTATCGAACGATTATCGGTAGTAACATTGTATCGATAAAAGTCGATTTAGCTCGGCCACTAATTACATATGCGCTCTGACAATGGAAAAAGAAAAAAGAAATACGTTCCACACAATGTCGCGTTGTTTCATTTCAGTATATGGATAAGACCTTATCACTCTATCCCTCTTCCTCTCTAGCCCACTCGATTTCGCTTTTTGTTCATTATGCACTTTTGAGATAAATTTAAACGACAAATGCAAACGTTGTAAAATCTAGAATTTGATTATATGTAAAATTGCTTACTCATCGCGATCGACGATTTTCTCGTCGTTTTCGTATCCAGGATTTCCCAAGCTTAATGACTAAAGCTGTGAAAAATGTTCGGATAATCAACAATATCCCACAACAAAAGGAACGATCGGGAATCATGAAAGGACGTGTCTACAATTTCTAAATCGACGAATCATTCGCTAAGTCATCAATAAATTAGCGCTGACGTTATTTATCCGCAAGCTCATGATTAAATTAGAAATATATACGATCATCAAGATTATCGCTAACCGGGAGAACGACGATAACAAACCGAAAGTGTCTAGGTCAATCGACGCGATGCAATAGGCGTGTAAGAACTCAGGAATGTCGAGAGTCGAGGTTGCGCTCAAAAGTCCAATAACCGATAGAGGCCACGATCACTCGCGATCGATGGCATCATACTATGTTGCAGTGATTATCTTATAATATTATAGGGAGGTGGTTGCCCGGGGTTAAAAGAGCAACGCTATATAAGGGAGGGAAGCTCAAACGCGTCGACTAATTATTGATTCCGACTTCATTAACAAACCAGTAAGAGTCAAATTACCAATAGAGAACAAACGGGCCTCGTCACCATTAGTTCTTAGCTCCAAAATTATTACTTATTTCATCGAGTATTTACATTTTTAAAAACCCGAGACGAGACGAGAGCAATAACGATCGTTAGGACAAATTTTCCTCCGATCGAGTCCAGAAGTGATCGACGATTCGTTGTAACGATCCCGATCGAGAGACACGGAGCATTTCGAGGAAATGAAGCGGTAAGTGAAGTAACCACCTAGATCTAGTCCTGAAAGCAAGGAGAAGGTATGAATATAAAAAATTAAACGATTTTATTCGACATTTTTTTTTCAAACATTGAATCATTGTTGGACATTTTTTTTGCTGCACGTTTGAACATTTGTTTTTACATTTGTATCCGATCTCTACGATTCATCGTTTTACATCCTAAAAAAAGTATACATAAACAAATCATACGAACTAAAATAGTCTGTCGCTTCGAGATTAAATCAAAAAAATCATATAGATACGTCGTAATACATAACTTGGTTATTACATCGCACAAGAAACCGGTAATAAAATAGCGATATCATCATGTCAATTATTACCGCACTTCCGAGTCAAAAAAAAAGAGAAAAAACGAGAAAAAAAAAGAACACGTGTGAGATTATACATCTATTTGCGATAGATCTGCGCACCGTTGATGAGATACAAACGAAAAGAAAAAAAGAAAAAAGAAAAACCCGCGGTAGATACGGTGTAATTTTCGTCGCGAACGCATGACGCGATGCCAGCTTGTACGCAATATCAAAAATACTCTCAACATTCTTAAAAAAAAAACAACAAAACAAAAAGAAGGAGATGTCCTCGCCAATTTCGAGAGACGCATTAAATTAATGATAATAAAGAAGTGGAAATTAATGCCGATCGACGATGTTTATATTTAGAATCGTTACCGCGACCGGTTTTTCAGTTTCTCTTGTCCAACCGATGCAAAAGATAAACCGATGAAATTCTCCCGTGGCTATTAGCGCGTTTGCATTCACCTCTCGTCGCCGATGAATTGCATCGGTGGATCTATACGTTTCGTTTGTTTTTTTCTCTCTCTTTTTTGTTATAATATAACGATTATGTCTATCGCAATACAGGATTTCCGAGAATAGAATACGCATTGACGTCAACGGAGCAATGCAAACTGAGGATAGCGCAACGCGGGGGACGTTAGAAGAGAGAATGGTTGTGATTGCTGACTCTACCGAAGTTACAAAAATAGAGACAATGCCTTTTTCTTTTTTTTTTTTTTTTTTTTTTTTTTTTTTTTTTTTTTTTTTTTTTTTTTTTTTTTTTTTTTTTTTTTTTTTTTTTTTTTTTTTTTTTT
>JAPYZT010002342.1:0-51857 GCA_030522965.1 Tryphoninae sp. A BG-2022a
TAAACGAATCCTAATCAAATTTTCAAAGTATCTAGACAATTATGCCAAAAGTGGCTAAACGTTGTATTTATTCCAAAATTATTGTTAGAATCCTCTAAATATCCTCAAAACTTTAACACTCAGTGCTAGAGAAAGTACGAATGACTTTTGGATCCAATTTTAGCCTTAATTCTCTAGATACGATCAAAATTTTAACGCTACTGGTTGCTCACAGCCAGAGAAACTACACGGAGAGAATTTCTTATTAATTTTTACGGTGAAATCTCGGTAAAAGTTAAATTACAAACTTGAACCCGGTGATAAATGTGCAAACAGTTAAAAATTGACACTAGTTTCAAATATTTTACTTTTAGGCATGTAAAAATTGTAAAATTTTTGCATGCAAGATTGTAGCACGTAGCATAATTTTTACACGCGATATACAGAGCTCACGGATTGCGGCCAGGTGATCAAGACATAATTGATTTTACTGCGAAGAACGTAAAAATTCTGGTCAACGCACGGAAAATTTCGGCTTCCTTTTTTAAATTTTCAAGACAAACAAGCAAATTTCTCAATGTACACCGTAGACTTTCATTTGTATCAGCCCTTTTTCCAACTTATTGTAGTAGCGTTTACGTTTCACGAAAATTTACTGTTAATTTCTGTAAAAATTCTAGAAAATATTTTAAGTTTCTGCCACGCAACAATAAATTTTTCCTCATTACCATTAAAATTTATAATTTAATTCTTAAAAACCTGAAGAATTGTACGTTTGTCACTCAATTACTGTGATTTCACAGTAAAAATTATTTATAAATTCTTTCCGTGTACGAAATCTCGTTTTCGAGTTGCTCGTCGTCTGTAACGCTGGCTGTTCAGCATCGTCGTTTTCAAGAAAACTGGGCAGTATTATTTCACTGATGGAATGCCCGCATTATAAGTCAAGTGGATTCCACCAAATACGACAAGAACGTGGTGCTCCACGGATCCGGTCCATAAGAGAAGCAGAGATAATTATATGTGTGTCTACGTTTTTCTTTCTCTTTTTCTTTATTTGCTTCTCTCATGTCTGATACCACATTGCACGAAGTCTTGGCGTTCTTAGAGGGCGCCACTTTGTTCATGATTGAGGCTTGCAGCTGAAGAGCGTGAGGTTGAAACGCTCGAGGTCAAAGAAAACAATCGAGCGTTCTCTGAACCGGCTTGATGCATAAGAGAAATTTTTCAGGCCTTTCGGATTGGAAATGCTTTACTGTGCGTAAGAAGTGTTACGCATCTTGGTCGATAGAGAAACGTTTACTTGGCTATTGTCCATAAATGTTTTTCAAACTCGATTCGTTCTCTCGCAATTCGATCATCCGAACGTTGAATGTCGATTGTTTCGAAACTCGACGAAAGAAACAATAACAAAAATGTTTAATAGAGTGCTTAACAAAAATAATCTTAATGAAAAATATCGATATTGTTGTTGAAGTAATGAACTATGAAATTTATATTTATTTTTATTTTGAGGAATGTCAAATATTAATTTATATAATATTGCAATGCATTAATGTATTTGAAAATAGAAAGAAAATTTTTATCGACTATATTATTGTACATTTGGTGTAAAACTGAGATTTCAATTGTTATTATCAATCGGGCATTATTACCGGCAGAGTGTTTATCCGCGGAGTCGGTAAAATAACTGCAGCTGCTTAAATCGCGAACCAACATACGGTAAGTTATATTTACCGACCGCGGTGGCCGATGGTACGAGGAAATTCCGTTAGATGGCGCCACTATGGCGGGAGGGGGTTTTTTTTAAAAGCTCGTATCGGTAATCAGACTACGTAATGAAACGTTTTTATGAGTCTCAATTTCAATACCAATTGTTTGTTTCACACAGTTCCCTCTTGTTCTGCTAGATCTGCTTTAATATATGCAAAATATTCATTTTTCATTTTTTATATTCAACTTAATTTAAATTATAAATTTAATTGCAAGCTATCAAAATGGCGTAAACTTTGATTTATAAGTTGGCAGTTGGTAAGGAATTTTTATATTGCGAAATCTGTTAAAGTCGGAATCATCTTTTCTAGGGTTTGCTCTAATACTTGTTTGCCTTTGATTTATAAATCTTTGCTTCAACAAATCTAAGATAATTCGTAAATTAATATCTCAACTGTATTATTGCTACATTGTGGTAAAATTTTAAAAGATTCTGCTAGGTCTATAAAAAAAGTGATTGGTTTCGTAGATATTAGCTCGTTGATAAGGTCTTTCATCTACGAGAGAGTTTTCTAGCTCGTATTGCTAGAATGTTCGACTATACATCACCAACGATAATGATCGACCACTATGTTACATATGTCGAATCATTCGGGGCGTCACTAGGAAATACTCATTCGCTACCACTTTGAATGATGAAACGTATCCATTGAATAAAAAATACTTTCCATAATATTCTAATCCAGACGTTACATTTTATATACAAAAAACGGTGCTTAAAGTTGTCTGATCTTTTTATGTTGCTAATAATATATGTTGAATATGTATTGTAATAAGTAGAGAACACTTTCAAATCGAGTATTTTTGGACCTATACTTACGAGTCTCTCTCGTTATGCTATAATTGAACTTATAAGGGTTTGAAATCTTCAACGCAATCCGAACAATATACAAACGTGCGTTGAAGAAAGTATTAAACTTACATGTGCGTATTGTTCTCAGAAAAGAGAGATATTTACTGCTTTGTCAAGAGTGTCTAGTAATTTATGGCCGCAGTCCTTTTTCCAAGTGTGCACGGAATACTGTCGATACTGTTCTCCGTCGGTTTCTCGCTCTTTTTTACAACGTACGTCATAAAGACATTTAACGCATCTGTTATTTTTGGGATATTTCTTACTTTCTTTGTTTGTTAAGCCATCCCCTCCTTCGAGAAAATTGTATCCCTTCCACAATAAGCAAGCTGCCCGAGTTCTGTTAAAGGAACATCTCTTCACTTCTAAAACAGTCTTCGAGAAGAAGGGACATCTCGAACCTTTGAACTACTATTGTTACATCTTCAATTATTTGGATAATATAAGTAATGTTTCGTTTTCAAATAAAACATAGTGAAAGAAGTCAAACTGCTACTCCGCTACTCATTAAATTATCCTTAATACAACCTATTGTATTAAGGAAGCTAAGTCATCGATGAACTTAATCAAACTATAAGGATTTACGACCCTTGTCGATAAATCATTACCGCCGTCGATGCTGAATGCAACAATGTATCCAAATTCCAATCGGTTTCAATTGCTCATTCAAAGCATCCTGCAAAATAAAGACTCTCAAAAACTTCAGGTATCTACATCCGTTTGGATCCTATGCCTCTTTAACTTTCTTCAAAAGAAGAAACCTCTTGTTTTAAAACAATAATTATTTTCATTTAGTTAAATCTTCCTCGTTATGCATCTATAAGTAAACCGCTAAAGTGAATGCTCGCCAAGAAATTTCAATCACCTTACTATAAATATAATAAACAAATCAACAGAATGGTCAATATCTTCCATCGCATTAAAACGCTAACTTCGTCTGGTTGATTATTTTACTTCACTTCCTTTGTATACGCGAAAAACCAATCGAGCCAGAAAAGTACGTAGTACGTATTAGTGGCTAGCCTTGTAATTAAGTCCAGTATTACGGTAACACACGGATAAAGAGCACAAAAAAGTTGATGTATCAAGTGCGCAGTAATGCAAAAAAAACCTTGAGGAAAAACGCTTCTCGTTCACGTTGTATCGACAGACAGAACGTGACAGTAAACTATGAGTAGCTCCTAAGTCTAACGCCTACTTATCCAATGTGCGGTTTAGACTATTCAATATTCTCAATAACAATACGAACTCCACGAACAAAGCTGCGAACTTATATTTCGTCTACTTTATATAATGGACAGTACATTTTCTGCTCAGGCGAGTCTCCAGCAGCCCCATTGATGAACACGCTAATTCACTGTCGTAAAAAATGACGTTGAGCGAGATAAAACTGTCGTAAACTACCTTGAGAATTTCAATCAGGAATAACAATATTTAAGATTGGATGTAATTGTAAAAACTATTTCCCCTGTAAAATTTCAAGGTCCCACGATTATAAAAGAGTTCATACTGCGAGGTTCTTCCTGGTTGATATTTATAAAAGTTCAAAAATTTTTAGAACGCACTGTAAGAGTCTAGGATAATTCTACATTTTTTAATATTTAGAAGGACGTTTACATTTTTATATACTAGCGGAATATAAAGTGAAATTTCATTCTGCCATGGAACAGTACAATATGCAAATGTACCAAATAGAATAAAATAATCCAATTTATATAAATTTAATGCTTTCTCATAAATTCGCTGATTTGGAATTAAATATTCATAAAAATCTCATCATTAATGTGTACCGTTTCTAAAAGCTCGACAAGTTCTAAGTAGATCTAACGATTCCGGAAAAAAAAAAAAAAGAAAAAGGAATTATTAGATCCTTAGACAATTTGTCTTCTTGAGATTGGATTGAAATCTCTAGTAGCCTTGAAGCGTTACTCGATGCATTCAATGTGTAGCGTTACTTTGTCGCTGTGATATTAATATAAAGATGAGCTCTATCTAATTTATAATCCATAAGGCAACTACCATGTGTAACAATTTTGTTACCTTCACCTTGTTTTCGCACGTTTCAATCGAAGAGTTGCCAACCAACGAGGATCGTATCTGAAAAGATAAACGTATATTAGTAAAATTCTGTAAATCATTTTTGTTGCGATAATTACCACAAATATCATAATTTATGTTTCTGTCTCAATTTTTGAACCGCTTTACATTCTAAAAAAAAAGTACGATGACATAATGCGACAATTTATTGCGAGAAGATCAAGTCTCTTGCTCTTCTCACCTATCGTGCAAAAACGACGTCTTTCAAAAAGAATATGACACACAGTTGTCTTCACAATGTGGTGTTTGGCAAATTTTCGACCACTCTTGCAAACGCATTTGATGAATGCGTGTACATACTCGGTATCCAGCGCATACGTGTATCGCGTGCACCGAGCTTACGCAATACTCCTTATTTATAGGGAAGGTCGAACAAAAATTATTGCACACACCTCGCTACGCACGCATGATACATTATTCATCTCCGATAATGTAACGTAGAGGATATCGCTGTTCAAGTTCACATTACAATTCCATTTGAAACCGAAATGTACCTACTCGCTCCATCAATTGCCAAAATTATATTTATGATCATTCTTAATGTTCCAAGAGTCCAAAAAAAGTCTTTCGATTCAATGCACCAACAGCTCTACATATCACATAGTAAATTTGTTTTTTTCTTATGAGAAAGAAGCTTCAAGGCTAGTTTGTCGTATAGCAGGAAGATATAAAAGTGTTTAAACGTTTTTTCTTTACTTTCTTGAAATTTCAAGGCACTGACAATATGAAGTGCTAGTAATAATATCGTTCTCACATCTCGTTTGTCCTTTCTTTAAACTATCAAACAATCAGCCATAACATACCGACTCGTTATAACATTGATGTATTCAGAAACGAAAAATATTGTACAATATAATGAGAAAAATCTTCTTACGTTGGATGCACGAAGTGTAATACAATTATTGCTGCGACACTTAGGCAGAGGCAAAAATATTTTTTGATGTCGAAGAAGAACACACCATCACGTTGATCAAGGCGTATTTTTAAAGAACATCGATGAACTACGTCTAACTTGAACTTCACACTGGTTAGCTCGAGGAAAATAGAGTACTTTCGTTATCGAAACCTTTATCAAGCAACACTATCCACTAATCACGCGTACGATAGCTCGGTGAAAAAGCTTCAGCGATACTATCGGCTCGAAAGAAAAGTTGCGCGGTACAATCGGTGCCAACTATTTTATGCAAGTGACTTTCCAAGGTCACCTTCACCTATGTCACGGTCTTTTCTTTTGTTTGACTACTTTTGAATCTTCCGCTATTTTCCTCTGATCTATATGCTCAATTTCTCTTTTAATCAACGTGCTGTTATCAAGATTTATTTTTTGCCAGTATCGCGATAACGAGGTCGATGCCTTCGTGATTCTCGAGTCGTTGGCTCCATTGGCAAATACTCAATTTTCAATCAGTCGACAGAGTGAAAATATTCTTCAATTTTCACCTATTTTTAGTGTTCTTCGATTATCAATTTTTGTTTTAGTTTTAAGTTCAATTATTGTTTGCATATGTTTAAGTCCGCTGATTTGGTATTAGATCTTGATCACAATATTGAAATGAATCGCTTATAAAACTTTGTTACGCTTTCGAGCTCGTCGATCTCTAACTACGCATAAGAATTATGAAATGCGAGTTAGAAAAAAAGATAATTCAATTATATAAATAATTATTATAAATTCACAAATGTTGGATTTTCCATTAATCAAAAGTGCTCTTTTGATTAATAGAAAATCTCCGGTTTGTCTCCGGTTGTTTACAGATATTTTCTTTAAATATTCGTCGATAGACAATTTTTATTTCAAGTTCAAACCGCTTGAATTTTCTCGATAAATATAAAAACTACTCGTACCCCAGGAACGATTATCTGGAGACATTTGTATGAATAACAAAAGTTTCATCGAAGACTAAGACAATAGTTTTGTCAACGCTGATGTCCGAGTCGTATACGTAGTAGAAAAACAAAATAAATAATGAATATTTCCATACGCAAAGCCTAAGTCTGAAGCACGTGATGAATGACGAACGTGCGTAGAATTGCTATTGTTTCCGTTTAAAGTAGTTCTAGCGTGACATTAAAATCGAAAGATTATTTTTCAATTTTTCTCACATACAAAATGGTTTGCGGGCTCAAGTTAATAAAGAAAAATTGTTGCGCATTGACTAAAGAACAACATACTCCAAATTCATGGTCGTCCAAGGTAATACGTACTTGCTGTATAATTACAAAAATTGCAAAAAATCTTTTCTTTAGATTTTTTTGAAAAACTAAATAAAGCTTCTTTGTTGTGGCATAAAAATGTATGCAAAGTTTTAAAAGGCTTCACCGAGTAGATGCCAAGATATTTATGGATGAAAATGCAACTTTTACCAAGCGCTCTTATGAGAGACTGTCGGAAATTCAAATTTTCACCGATAAATATCTCAACTTTCATGTGGTAAAATCTTCCAAAAATTATTACATACGTACGTATGACATCAAAGAAGAAATATCCAAATTTTCAATAAAATCTTAAGAAAACGACAAAACGATAGAACTATTTTAAAGGAACTAATGCATTTCTTTCTTTTCTACAATCGACCTAATTGTAAGTACGCCAGAGTTAGCTCAACGTCGGGTGATTAAAAATGGCAATGACCATTTTTGTTTCTCGATACCGAGTCGAGTGAACAGAAAAACTAATTTTACATAAATTAATTGATCAATTATTCGACCTTTAGTGTAATAATAATAACAAGGTAACAAATATTATATCGGAGCGTATAAAAAAAATTACATTTATATCGTGGCGCGGTGTTTTATTATTTAAACTTAATTTCTATCTTGCGTTTCGCATTCGACTTGTTCGTTGAATCACGTTGATTCGACTAAAATTAAGATGCGTCAGCTCCGGTGTAAACAAACTAATTACGTAATTACAAAATTCGTGTACAATTCTTCATTCTTACTGTTGCTTTATTACCTATAAAAATCATGGGAGAACGTCGCGAGAGTTATAAATATGCAACGAGAATTGTCATGGTCGTTCTTAGAAATATATAGACGACGGTAGATCGTCAGCTGTTCAGGCGCAATCTCCTCCTTCTGCATTTTAATGATTACCAATTTCAATTCTTTTTTACCAAACATACCGTCTCGCTATTTTAATTTTTTTGCATACGCGATAACAAACTCATAATTTCTTGTACAACATGAATATATGAATTTCGTTACGATACTTTTATCAAAACTTGATCTCACTGTACGAGTAAAGCGATAAATTGATAAAAGATAAAATGATTATAATTTTTGATAGAATTTTAATATCGAATGATCGATTTAACAGTTATCTCCATTATTTGTATATTCAATTAAATTTGATTTCCCTACTCGAAACTAGTGCGAGAACCTTGTATCACAGTTCTTCATTACATAATCATCGAAACGATAAAGGAAAATATATACACCACGTGTATATGAAAATCTTAAGACTTGAAGAGATCTTCTTAGAAATGTGAAAAATATTTGTCATGGACGAATTTAATCGGTATCGATCGAGACAATCTGTAGATAGCCGATATTAATCAGGAGAGACCGTAATAAGCTTCATACTTTGAAGTGTTGGTATTTAAAAAATCGTGGCTTCAGGTGGAGAGTCCTCGGGACGAAATCGTTTCACGAGAGATTTATAATATATCTGCAAACATTAAATAGGATTATCATAACGTTCATGAAAAATCAATTAATTTGAGTGGAGTAAAAAATGCTAGCAAACTTCTCCAAGCCTGCAAAATGTTTAACAATACCAAGCAATAATATTTGTGGACTAAGATATTTTTTAATAGTGCAAAATCCAACTATGTTCCTATCAGGTTTTGAAACATTTAAAACAGTAGAGATATCCTTAAAAGTATGTGCATTTTTTTAAATATCTCATTTAAAAACATACAATACTTCATCATTTTTAACGAAAACGTAGCCAGCAATTTTGTTGCCTTTTCGCTATCATTGTACTTATTCTAATGCTAATCAAACGAGAGTGCGAGCTCGGTTGTAAAAAAAATGATTTATCGTGTAAAATAAGACATCGGCAATGGAAGTTTAAAACAGGTAATATATGGCACAGACCTTCGGAAAAAGAAAATTGCACTGGGTTATAACTTTTGCGGTATCTCGACAGTGTTAAGAGTAATATGAGAAAGGTTTGTCGCAAACAGGTGATGAATATCTTCAGTAACAGTTCGATCGACGATATTGGATATTCTGTAACCTTGAGGAACGTAACATCGAGTCTCTAAATGCTTTTAGAAAATAGATTATTACAAAACACTTCAAAAATTCTCCTGAAGAACAAATATAAAAAATGAATTAAGTACTTATTGATTAAAATTCAAACTAATCGTGGAATGAAAATTATTGGTTAGTGATAAGAAATTAACATTGGAAATGAAATGAATATTATGAATGTATGAATAATAATTTGATAACAAAAATGGAGAATGAAGAAATTGGTTAGTGTGATACTTGATCAATTCTTGCTTTACAATAGCTAGCCAAACTCAAGTGTGATTCCATGATTGTATTAAGAGAACATTGATTGATAATTTGAAACGAAAAGATAAATTTGGGGAAATATACAAAATGAATTAAGCACTTATTGATTAAAATTCAAACTAATCGTGGAATGAAAATTATTGGTTAGTGATAAGAAATTAATATTGGAAATGAAATGAATATTATGAATGTATGAATAATAATTTGATAACAAAAATGGAATCGCGATTAAATTAGCACGGTGAGAAAACGAGATTCTAAATATGATTCCTATCGAATAGGTCAATGCTCACGAAAAGAATGTTCGACTTCGCGTGATTCCACCGTTTCTAACTTATGAATACTTTTCACAGTTAGCCAACTCGGTGTGATACAAAGTCGATTAGAAACGAATAAATTTTCTAGACATTACATTTGATATTTTCCAAAGTCCCAAAAAACTATTCTCGTTTCATTGGAATTTTGGGCAAATAGAAGTAGAAAATTAGGGGGACGACTACAAAATTATCTGAACGATAAGATTACTTGGATTATGAGTCCAGAGGGAAAATTATATATTTCACGAATGTTTAGTGTGCAAGACACTTACATGTACATATTTACAGATCGAACATTTTATACACCAATTGGCTAACTACTTTACTAGAGTGTTAACATCGTTACGTATAGATAGTCGTTGGATACTCCAGAGATAACGAACGTTTTACAGTCATTATCTACTTTACTGCCAAAGGCCGTTCAGAATTAACCCATCATTGGGCATTCAATGACTATAACACGTCATTGTTCAAAGAAACCATTCCTGAGTGCACAATTGCAATTTTTCCTCAAGTAATTTTGAATTATTTGCGAAAGGTTAAAAAGGGTGTCAAATTATGTTAACACAGCTTAGTTTTGCTACATTGCCTCTTGAGAGATGTGGATACACTTAATCTGCATAGCCTATTGTCACGCACCTTCAATTAATGGTTTTGCACTAACGTAGAATTTTAAATATTCGCATGGATATTAGTGATTTTTTAGATGAGAAAACATTGACCAAAATTACTTGAGAGTTGTTTAAAAGAATCTGTCTATTACAAATTAGTTTCCCAATAATAATCATATATGAAATATTGACAGAGAAGGGACAAAACTATCAAAGATAGATCTACTTTTTATTGATATTTTGCCAAAGTGCGAAATTCCAATTTAAATTGGAAAAAGTTCTAACTTCTTGTAATAACTAACTAGTTACATTGGCAATGATAATGAGTGTACATTGAGAAGGTCGTTGCTAGCTGTAGACAGGTGCAAATAGCACTCATTATCGTTCCCATGTAAAAGATACGACGTCTCATAAAATTCACAATTGTTAAGAGAAATGCGTTGCTAAGAGCACTTTTCAATGTACAATTGATCATGGGACGAAATCTATTTTTAAAGAATATTGTATCGTTAAATTGTAAGGAAAGCTTCAATATTTTTACCCAAATATTGTTCACTAAATGCGTCACGTTTTTGTAATTTAAGAACGTAGTTCGTCGATTTTCAATGAAACATACTGTAATTATAATAATTGTGATAATCTCGTTAATTTACACAAGAGTTTTTACCGGATGTTATTAAATTAGGCAACATTTGTTGTAGTCCAGTAAAATAGGTGTTGGTTGAGACAATTAGAATCTACAGCCAGTTTTTTTTTCGTCGCATCCAGCCTTATACAAATTATCATATTTTTCATACGTATCCAAAATTCACGCTGTAACTCAATATCTCTTTACTGCCTAACTGAAATTTGATTTCTAATGAAACTCTGAATGTAACAAGTTCGTCGATTTTCAATGGAACATACTGTAATTATAATAATTGTGATAATCTCGTTAATTTACACAAGAGTTTTTACCGGATGTTATTAAATTAGGCAACATTTGTTGTAGTCCAGTATTGTTGTAGTCCAGTACGTGCGAAAAAGTACATAATACTAACATTGGAAAATATAAATATGCGTTGGTTGAGACAATTAGAATCTACAGCCAGTTTCTTTTTTTCGTCATATCCAGCCTTATACAAATTATCATATTTTTCGTACGTATTCAAAATTCACGCTGTAATTCAATATCTCTTTACTGCCTAACTGAAATTTGATTTCTAATGAAACTCTGAATGTCGCAAGTTTAACTTTTCAACTCCAGATTCTATTGGAATGTTTTTTTCATCAGTGTAAAATAGTTGCTATATTAATAACAACTGTTATTATTTTGTCATATAGTTTACAATGTATCTATAATCCTGGCAATGTTTCCTAGACATTTGTAAACTTGAATGACTGAACATATTTGCATAAATTTTACAACTTTATTTTCATCCAATCTTTCAATTTTGTTGGTAAGAATAAAAAAAAATTCTACAAATTGAAATGTGCAAATAGCTTCCTAACATGAGGTTTGTTTACTCCTTTATGAGAACGTTAACTTTCGAAATTTCGACTTGCTCACGCACGTATAAAATAAAACACTGCTAATAAAAATGTGTACATTACTAGCTCGTGATTTTTGTGTATTCACAGAGTGTTGTTCATAGAACCGGGGCTTTTTAAATGCCTGTTCACAAAGCAGGATTCGTTTTTCGAAAAAAAAAGAAAGTTTCCTTTCTTTTATTAATATTTGTGATTTTAGCCTCTTGTAGACAAAAATCGGATCGCGAAACCAGGACTGATGTCTCTCTTCATGTATCAAGGTTCAGTTTGGTATCTTACATCGTTCTTGAGTTATTTGGTTTTCAATGCCGGCAAAGCGCTCTTGCGTCTAGATAACCACAGCTATTCGAACATTTCGAAATATCGTTTTTCGATTCTTCGAAACATTGTACATGTGCTAATATAAAAAGAAAACAATATTTTTTGTTCCATAGTAACAAAAGCTTTTTCTACGAGGAAGCCAAATACATTCGTATATGCTAACTGTAAAGAACCAAAATTGAAGCAGTGATGTTTTGCATTCACCAAGATATATTTTATAAATATTCTGTACTTGTTTTCTGCCTAGAAGTTGAAATACGTGGCATAAAAGTTTCGAGGCAAACACGTACGTGACAAAAATACAAAAATCGTATGATTTTTTTGAAACTTTGCACGGACGAAGATTGCCAACTTTCACAAAAAAAGATCCAAATTCTAGACCCGTTTCTAGTATTGTCTGCCAAGAGAATAGAGCATGAATTACTAAATGCGAAACAATTACTATAAAACTGTTCGGATTAGAAATAAAATCGAAAATAATTCAAGTGATCTATTTCGATATTTTATTAATAATCGTATATAGTTAAAACTGATACAATTCCATGTTGATCATCCAAAGATTATAAGTTGAAAAATGTTCAATACCCCACGATTAATACCTTGGTGATAAATTGTATTTCGTCACAAATAATCATCTGCGAAGAGCGAAGAAATTGCTCATTGTACTAGGTCATAGTGATATGACAATGAAAATGTTTAAATCTTTCAATGAACTTTTCAAAAAAGTGTATAATTGTGCTAAATCGTTCTTACCCGAAAGAAGTCTTCAGGAGCAAGGAGCAAGACTCTTCGCAAATTTAGTATGTCAGAAGAGACCAAACAGATTTGTTACAAAGACACCTGACGATTCGACGAACACCGAGGATCTAAGCGAACTTGGTTGAACCCTAAGCCGCCGATAGCACGAGTATGCGCGATACTGGCGGGTTGTTAAAATCTCCCGACATTTTATGTAGAGGAAACGAGTCGAACGGGAGGCGCGCAAGCGTGTTTCACTTCGACCCCACGCTCTGGATCCTCATCATCCAACAGCAAGCACACGATCGCATTGCTAATCCACATGTAAAGACCCCCCGCTGCTTTAGTAGAGAATATTAGGGACCTTCATGGTCGCTTATTGCTCCTAGGCTGGTTGCCTTCATTTTCGTGATATAACTGGATAATCAAACACGCACCGCTGAAGCACGGGATCATCCATGCTTCACGTTCTCCGGAGTCATTGGGCAATGGGGATAGCCTGTAAAAAAAGAATTAACGATTTATAAAACGTTATCAAATATCATACGAGCTTATCGAGCTTAAGCTTAAATAAATATGATAAATAGAGATGTATTATTTCATCTAAGGAATGCCGGCAGGTTTTCTGACAGTACTGCAAGGAATCGATATAATTTTCCATTTCATTACATTTCTTTTAACAATTATCCTCGTTGGTGAAAAACAAAATATTGACGAACATGATAGATCGCTTCTACGAAGTGGAAATACCAATTCGCATATTCCAGGGTGATTATCATAATGCACTGTTGTTGTGTGTTGTTTGTCGATTTCTTTAGTAAATAGCTGTTAGTGCTGAACAGTATATTCTTATTTCCATAAGATGAAGCAGCAAAACTAACATAACTATGATGTGCAAAGACTACTTTACCGATCGATCAAGGTTGAAATTTTAAATAGAATGCCAGTTCAAGCCCCTAAACCTTAAATGCTTTTTCAATAAATATAACGAAAAAACTTACATGGAATTCTGTTTCAATGAAACAAGTTGCATTATGACAAAAAGCATCTAATTTGTCCTTTAGGTGCTCCCCATTTCCTCTGACTGGCAGTATACATCGTGGTACATGCGTAGTATAGATGATGACCATGCAATGGCTTCCGTCCTAGGACGTGATCTCCGTACTAGGACAATGTAACGCACGCGATCTCTCGCACCACCTAATTTAGCTCCAATCATTATGATACATCATGCGCAAACTGGATCGACGTGGGCTATCAAATGTCTAGTCTCCAGCACCATGTGATAACTGCGTGTACAGAGTTGAAACTAGAGACAGTGATCGGTTACTACATTTTGTTTTCAAGATAATGTTACTCCGATATTCTGTCGTCATTAGTTATCCGATTTTCATCATTTCATTGCAAATATTGCCATTGGAATTCCTTTTGTTGACATACTGACTTTGGTATTAGGGACATTTTGATGCAACAGGATGTCAATTATGCTCATCAGGTTGGAATATAAACGACTGTGAAATTATTGAAAATTCTAAAGGTAATGAGTTAATTTGATTGCGCTGAGTATATCATAATGAGACATAATATAAATAATCAGAATCCTACTGGATAAAGTAAAACTAAGATTATTTTGTGATCTTGCTTCCTATCTGTTTTGCCATGAGTGATGCGGAATGAACGATTTGTTCCACACTTTGGATACATACGACTGCATCGTTTTCTATTCACCCAAAAGCAAGGTAACTGTAAATGTGTAAACACTTACTCAATGGTATCGCCACAATGTAAACAGTAGGGACCATGGATTTTCCTTAGTCAGATCGTCTTCAGCAGAATGAGTTGCCATCTTATTTTTCCAATTAGCCAATTTGAATGGATTTCCATTATCTATCGAAACCTAATCTATAAGGAAAGTAATGATTATTATATAAAAAGGTATCTGTATTAAATATCATAAAATATACTTTGAAATATTTACATCATTAGTAATTGCAAAAACAAATAATTGCATTGTTTGTTACTAGTGACAATGAATTATTGTTCTTTGAATTCTGGAATAACTATTTCAGGTAATATGGAAATTGAGTTTCTTGTCCGACTCGCTATAATATTTGGCTATGCCACATGAAAATATCAAATGGCCTTGGCACAACTTTAGCCGTTTATCGGCAACTACAATCCGGAACAAATTCGAGAACATTAGATTATGATGAGACACTCTTACTATGACCTACGTATCTCATTGATAACCCTTCATAGGTCCATTTTCCTAGTGGACATTTCATGATGAACAGAACTTGCGTATCGACTATGTTTAAAAAAGTACAAATTATGTGCTTGTACGTACATAAACTGTCGACATCCGGTAACAAAAAACTAGGATCGTCGACAATAAAGTTGAACAAAAATGTGTACATTTGCCGCTTGTCATAAACTGTATGCAGGATCGTGGTACTCTTGCCGCGGTCACTGTAAATTCATTTCGTTATCCCATCACTTACTCATCGGTCGCTCATAAACTATCACCTAAATTAACCATAAGAAACTTTTTTTTTAAACTACCTCTTTAGCTATAGTAAAGGTTGCAACAAAGATCCAAGCTTGATCACTACATAAGCAGTTTTAAACATAATGGTCGAAGTGCATATTAAATTCTATTGGCATAACGCACCGATAGAGCGCGCCACCTTCCGTGTTTATCGTTGTGACCTTGTGAAGGTCCTTTTCGTTTAAAAAATATATAGCTTTTCCTTCTGTATTGTGGTATTTTACTCTTGTATATATTATATTTTAATATTTTTTTATTATTATAATAACTTACATGAGTATGTGATGGAAACAAAAAATACACTTTACCTGTACTTTTCAATGAACTTTACTAGCTAGCCGAATTTCTAAAAAAGAAATACCAACGTAATCTGAAGTTTAGCAGTTTTTTCGATTATCAGCATATTATAGATATGTGAAATTCTCTATCCGGTGCTAATAGGTGGCGAATACTTTCGAAGGTTAATATGATAATTTTTATAGCAAAGTATCATCTAAATACTAACCGGTTTTATCTGTCGTAGATTTTTGTCCATGTAATAATATATATCAGAGTTTGGTGCTGTACGACGTATATGTTGAAGGTGGTATGAATCTCGTTAAGCCGAGGACAGCCGGACGGTCACACGCTGTTGTCGGTGGCCCTTCTCTTCTATGACAGCATCCGCTACGCAATTCTCCAGTTCATCCACACCCTTCCTCTGTTCTGTTCCACAAATTAATTTCTGCTCATAATCAAAATTTCCCCGGACTGACCGAGGGGAGAGCATATATGTAGTACGTCGGTGTCCAATCTACCACGAAAAGAGACTATTTTTGCGAAGGAAAAAACGCGGGAACATAATACTGCTGACGCACGTCGTTATACATACATATATACTGAAAATATTACATTAATTGCCATGCGCGTGAAAAAAGCTCTGGTGAAGACGGCCATTAACACATGGCCCTTATTTCAACTGGTCACCTGAATTTCCTAAATAAGTGTTTTCAGCGACATCTTATTTTTTAGTGTTTTCAATGTACACAAATGTTGTCTTTTATGCAACACATTGTGTTCTTGTCGTGTTGAAAAATGTTTCCTGTGCAAACATTAATTTTACAGCACGTTTTCTATTTCTATATAGAGTATGAATAGGGGCTGTTAAACAGCAAAAAATTATCAATCCATCTTTTTCGGACAGGCATTGATCTAATAAGAGATTAACATTGATAGATAAAATACTATCAATTGTTCGTCTCTAGTTTGGAATCAACTAGTGGACTATGTACTAAAACTTAATCAATATTACAATTAACCTAAAAATATGCATTCCTTTATTATACAATTGTAAATCTCATGTAAACGTTTAAATTTGTTCCGTTCGCCCCTTAAGGCTCAGTTATACTTATTTTTAAAATAGTTAATAACGTTACATTGGTAAAGAAGGAGCTTTATGAGAGAGAGGTTAAAAACGAAAAATGTACTCGCTCATAGAGAACAAAAAATTCACAAAGATCATGAAAGATTGTCGAAATCAGAATTCGCAGTCTTTTTAATAACCGTTTGCACACAACATGTTTCAATGTATACAAACTATAATTAGAGTATTGCTGTAAAAATTGTCTTGTGAATATCATCGCACCTTGACTTCTTATCATTTTTAAATGTTAAAAGTATTGTTATCTTTCACAAATAATACAAATTGGGTCTCTTGAGATACGAATATAATATCTATATATTTTTTGTTCAGAATACAGAAAACATTTGTATACACGTTAATGAAAAAAAATTGTTCAAGCCATACACAGAGGTAGTAAAGTAATGAAAAATCATTTATAAGAAAAACAAAGACGTAAATACTATATTCTATAATTACAAACGAAGAAATATTTGATGACCAATCGACTGAAATTTGTTCATATCACTCTGGGTATGGCGACTTATTCCATAAAAACTGCATTATATCATACAATACAGAAGTTGTTGTATCATTCTGGTGTTGATAAGGCTTACGCAGAGCTTTCCAAGAGCTTCTTGTCGAACAAATACTCTCCAAGAGGTCCGTGCGATGCCATCATTTTACCGAGCGTCGAAATCTTACCGGCAAGATCCCTCTCTCCTTTGTATTGTTCATCCAAAAAGTCGGCAGTGAGATAATCAACCAGCTGAAAAATGAAAATTGAAGAAAGATATTACATAAAGTTTCATATTAATGGCTATTGTCGCTATTGTCTAAGCTTCAATTCAGTAACACGAATGTTATAAAATCCTTAAGATTCGCAGAAATGTGTCAAAATTTTGATGGCTAATAAAATCAACACTAGAAATTCGTTTCGAATATTAGCAATGTAAATTTTACTGTACGTATTAATATTTGAGTGAATATACTCACGTGGTAATCGTTGAAGTTCGAAGTTTTGGGTGCCTCGCAAGTTTGAATTATGTCGCGAATACTGCGAGTTACTTGAGCTTCCAAATTGAGAGCATCGGTCAAGGCATCAACTCCGCTTTCCCATTTCTCTCGGATCGGACGCTAGTGGAAAAAGAAACAAAAGTTATGTCATGTACAAAAAGACTAGCAATGATGTAAATTTCGACTCAGAGGGAAGAGAGAGATATACGTACCAGTGGGAACTTCAATAATTTACTGACGTCAGTTGTCAGTTGTCCACGCATTAATAGATACTCTATCACCTTAATTGCATGTTCGCGTTCCTCCTTGGCACTGTCAAAGAAGAATTCGCTGAAACCGGGTCTGTTTATAGTGTCTTGAGCGAAATGTGCACCCTAAAACAACACAAATATACAATTAATTACAAAGCTAAATATAAATAGAATAAATAGTAAGGTTTATGCATGAATACTTCATTACTCATTATTATTAATTGACCCAGTGTTATATAAATAGAAATAAATTCTCATTACCATAGCGAGGTAAGTCATCGATGCTTCAATTTCAGTTTTAACTTGTGCCTCCAGAATTCTTATGCAAGGGTCGACCATATCCAGCCATATTGAAGGAATGTCAGCTGGTTTGAGGGTACCTGAAAATCCAACAATGATTTCAATGATTAAGATATCTCGACATGTGTTCAACGAGGTGAAAATTTGATGAATCCAATGCAATGTGTGTATTTACAGCATGAAGTATTTTACAAAATACACATGAAACATATCAACAATATTTATCTTGTGTGTGAGTAACGAAAACATTTCATGTGGTTTAAGATACACAAGCAAAAGCAGATTTTATAAGATATCATACTTTCAGTCAAAAGTTCTGCAAGAGAAATTATAATGTAGAACAGTCCACTTTTCAGTTTACTATGAATTGGAATAGTACTGTCTGAGTTTTTGGAGGTTCATCTGATAACTTGTATTATTTCACGTACTGACACCAATGCAATCATTTTGTGAAATTCCTCAGATACAAATGTGGTTTCAAAATTAGCAGTACAAATATTAATCTCTTTGTTTTTGTTTTTCCACCTTCCGCAGTATGGCACTTTTCTCAAACATTTCACAATTATTATTCGACTTTATTTCCACACAATGATTACAAATGGTAATTGCTCGATTCGAACAGCAAATATGAACGTTTCAAATTGCAAAAGTTACATTTAAAATTGAAGTATGACATTGAAAATTTTCATTTGTAAAGTTTAATAATTTTATAACTTTTTAGTCTTACTAGTACATAGATATTGTACAGTGTACCTTATATGTGGGTTTACAAAAACGAATAAGCATAAAGTATTTGTCTCATAATTTTTCGTGATTTCATTTCCAGTAACGTGGCAAACCGTTGTTTATGGTAAGCATAGAGTTTCATTAGTTGGCGTGGGACCTTTGGAGTTTGCACTGGGAAACACAACTCGCCTACTTTCCTTCTCTAATCGCAAACATTTGTCGCTTATCATCATGGCATGATACATCCAATGAAGCAGAGCAAATAATCACAATAACGCCATCCTATGATGCTAGACCATGGAAGCAAGGTTGAATCACCAGGATTGAGATGCAATTTTATGTCCACGACATCAAATTGGACTTTAAGCTTCATGTAGCAATTGCACAATGTTCGTACATCGACATGAGTCAATGAACACATCAAACTAACAGAACCGGTGATTTATACTTCAAAGCATAAATTTCAATATTAACGCAATGCTCATAATCATCCTCCACACTAGTTTGAAAAACCTGGTTTCAAGAAAAATGTATTTACCTTCGACTATTATTTCTTTGTTTCAGAAAACTGTACTTGCATCTACTTTAATGTACATGGAATAAGATATCGTTAATTGAACCCAAAGAAAATATGAAGCGAGCCAGACTTATTGCCAGACAGATTGTAAGTTTCTTTACGGATAAGATTGGTTTAATCTTCCTTTACAAAAAGTTGAAAAGATTCATATTTGTTTCAGAATCAAGTTACGTGTACTATGCCAGCATTCGTTGAATTCTCAACATTGGCATCATATATCAATGTCAACGTATTTTCGATTAATTTTAAAACGCGTTGTACCGCATATTATCGAGAAAAATAAAATTCTTCAATGAGTTTACGTCATGTGTGTGGATGGCATTAAAAAAATGTCCATCAAGATTAAAGAAAGGTGTAGATCATCTCAAGTAGAAATACGTGACCACATGCTATCATCGATATACGAATTTGTCTCACGTACAATCTTATCAGATTGAAGAAGAAATTAATAAATCGTATCACGAAATAACAAGAGTAAAAAAAAAACGTAAGATATCCGTACGTTTTTACAACACTTGGAAAAATAGTCGAAACCAACACAATATTTATAGAGCATTTTAGAAAGAAAAAGATAATATTGTAAAGAGCGTATGGGTACAAAAATGTTTGGTGGCGAGCAAACATTGTTTTAAAAATATTTTTGCTTGGACATCCGTTCTGTCGAGGCTGCGAATCCTCATAACTAAAGTCCATGTTCTCATAACTCAAGTCTCCGTTCCAATAATTCAACAGCGATGTTAGACCGCAGCGAACCACAATAATATACTATTATTTAATGTTATTACATCCAAAAGCGTTAGATCAGTAAATTGGTTCTATCCTACCGCTGTACAAAGATGCCTAATTCGTAATCATAAGATAGTTATAAAGACCTCTTTGACGAGGTATGTAGCTTGCATACACCACGGTAACGGATATCTTCAAAATTCTCAACTACATAGAATGAAATAGTTATTCTTCAATGTAATCATTCAATTATTATTTAATTCTTTAATTCTCAGCACTGCGGTCTAATCGTTGAAGATGTAATTTTGTGATATTTGTGGCACACGCGCCTGTTTGGTCTCACGTAGAAAAATGATCAAAGTATCGATACGATATCGTTGAGCAAAAACGACAAAAAAACGCGTGATCGGTTTTAACAAGAACCGAGACTATGAGCATGGCCTCGTGAGAAGAGTTTAATAGGCCGAATATAAAAAGTGAACAAGATTACGAGAGTGTGAAAATGATAATTGAGTTATAATGCGAGCCTTTGATGTTATAATGTCCCAAACGTTGACTGAACTGAGGTAAAGACAAACTTAGAGTTTGCTTGCCATTAATTCACAGAATATTATTTTTGTCGTTAATGTCATCATCAATGGATCGAAATCTTGGAACATAAACTGTCCAAATAACATCCATGACACTAACGCTTTTCGTGTTAGATCAATTTCTCAGTAGTAGAGATTATATTTTAATTTTCCTTGCGCATTCCATTCGATGATGATTAGCAAATGAACTGGATGAGTCAGCGCTTTGTTTATCGTCAACCCTGGGGAATCACACTGCTTACGCCTCTTTCATCACAGGATTTTCCTTATAAATATGACTAGTACGAATGTTATCGTTCCTCGCAACTGAAACATTTTAGTAAAACAGAATTAGTACCTTGCCAGTCAAATGTTCTCTTTATGACATTGCTAAGAATAATTTTTCTTCCATGTTGTATATAACAACCGGCATGCATTTAGTAATTGCAACGCAGTATTGTACAATAAGTAAAAATAAAAATATCACAGAAATTATCTTTGTTATCTAGTTATATTCCGTTTTGAAACTGGCTTGTTGATTTCGTTTATTTCAGTCCTTTGTTGTAATCTTGACCCTTGATAAATTGTGTTCATAGTCTGCTTAGCGTTTATTGAAACGCATTTGTATGTGAGTGTGTTGAAACTATGCCAATACAGGCGGTACTTCCAATAATTTGTGTCTCTTCTTAAGAATTTATAAATAATTACATTTCCTTCAATTTGTAGAATTGGAACGAATGTTAGATAAGATTACTACAATTTTGGCCGAGCAGACACTGTTCCAAATTTGTCGATCGCTCAATAGACTCTATAATTATCGTTATATTGTTTGTTGGCAGGGGATTTACGTCCAACTGCGCGTAAAAATTCTGATAGCGTGTGTCGGAGGTCAATGCAAAAGCCGAGTGCATAAGGTCATTGCGATCTCGATATTTTGTTGACTTAGTGCGAGATCATGCGTCTCAATTTTTAAGGAAAAAACACAAGTTTGATTACAGATTTTCGCAAAACGATCTAGCAGCTTTTGTAGCTGAGAATATCTCATATTGAAGTAACTTCCTGCATTTTATAATCAAAGCACCTGGTTTCAGGAAGAAATTTACTGATATTCATTAAAGAACTTAAAATCATTTGCTTCTTGTATTCATATGGAGTTTTCAAGCATTAGAAATAGTTGTTACTGTTGCATCAGCGAATAGAGTAAATGAAATAGCTAGCCGTTGACCGAACGGTCGTAGTGATAGCAATAATGCAGTGGTCGCTCATTAACATAACAGAATAACAATATACGTGACTAACCACATACGCATTTAAGTATCGTGCCAATGGACCTGGTAGCCATCCATGAATCACAAAGTGACTCGAACATGGTTGTCCAAAGTTTTCAAACTTCCTGTGGCTTTATCATGATAATGGTGAAAAACAAATGAATCTTTACCTTTCACACCAATTGGAATTGGGCAAATAAGTATTAATAATGCATGATTACGGTTACAATAATGTAAGATAATTAATTCAGGATCCAAGACAATTATCTCTCCTCCTCCATGTAATCGTGAAATGAGAATAAATATCATTTTTCATTTTTCTTTAGATAAGTCAAAATCAGACATGGATGAGACGGTGATTCTCAAAAGATAAACATACAGAGGTTATCAAAAGGAATTCACCGAATATGAATAGTGTTTAAGTGGTTGTTTTCCTTTTTCCTTGGAAGAATTGAGTGTATCTTCCCATATTTTGATAGGTTAGGTTGTGCAAAACATCTTTGCTCTTTCCTTGCCTTTTTCAGTCAATTGTACATCAATACTACTATAAGTCAATCCCTTAGTCTTTTAATAAAGAAATGAATGGCATTAGTAAGGTTTAATTAAGCGGATGTTAATCACAAAATGGTTTAAACACAAAAATGCAACAATAATTGTATACATAGAAAACTCTGAGGCACGTTTGCGCCCTGGTAGATGTCTCTTAGGTTATTATATATAATTGAACACACTAGATAAAAACGAATAAACATTCAATGACCAAGATTGTTTTAAAGCCTAAGTATAGTTTGGATTTTCATAGCATAGTGGCGTTTTCGACTGTCAATTCGTCATACACAGTACTAAAATTCATGAAAAATGGAAAGATAAAAATTGATGAGTAATCGTACCGAACAATGCAAGCATTTCACCTTTGTGGTGCTCTACCACTAAACAACTGCAAGCTGGCTATGCATAATTCACAATGCGGCGACAAGTGCAAAATGAGAAAAAAAAAAAATATTTACGATAAAAAAATGTTCTGTACATACTAAACCAACGAGTAATGCTTAACTGCGCCAAAATTCAGTTTGTAAATAATAGAAAACAGTGAACCGTTCTGAACGTACAAAATTAGCGTCAAAGTAAAGCCAGAAGAAATGAAGAAAAATCTCAAAGAAAACGAAAATAAAAAACACAAAAATTCATTTTACTCAAATCATTTCGAGTTTAGCATAGATCGCAATGAAAACGCGTCGTAAGAAAAAAAAACTAGTAGATAGTTTACAGACACTATATTGGTACTTACGTGGAAATGTATTATAGGAAACAAATTTTTTAAAATATAAGATATTAGGTACTTACATTTGAGTCCCTCGCCCGCAGCAACATTGATGCAGGCTACAGCGAGTAAAATAGCACAAAGATACTTCATCGTGACTATCTCTGATGATTTCGTTCCAAAGCGACGAGTGAGAACGACCGTTGGAGGTTAGGGCCGAAGTGGCGAAATCGTTGATTGGATATCTTTCGATGATTCGTCGGATTGAGGTTGATTTGCGATGAAATATAACAATGTAGAGTTCGAAGATCTCGTTAATTGATACTCGCTAACGGTAAGCAACCTTTATACGCACTGGTATAGAAGGCTGATGTGTTCTGCTTCGCTCGTCCGGTGGTTCGTCAAAGACGATTATCGTTCTTGTACAGAGTAGCAAGCATACAGCTTCGAGTGGTAAGCCAGTGAGAAAAAAAACAGGTTGATATATACGTATATATATCAGCAATGACTGAATGTTCAACACACATGTAGCAACGCGAGCTACTGCTATTCGTTGGTACACGAAAACAAAATGTATTGCGTAGAGATTCAATACTGCGCCAATACGTCCCGTGACAATGATAATCACTTATGTGTTTGTTGGTATTTGTGACACTTCTCTTTACGTACACGTGAAAGGTTTTGACGACTTGGAAAATTCTACGCACTTTGGTATAGCGCGCGCACGCGCATTATTATTAATTGGTTCTGGCGCGAAGTTAGGCGGAAACACCCGAAATATGACGACAACGTCCGAAACTTTACACTGTGCCAAATGTCAGAAAAATTTAATATTCATTTAAAAATGAATTGTGTTATATTTGCGTATCTACAGACTATCGATAGCCTCTTGTGACATATAGAAATTTTAATCTTTGTTTTATCTTCAAAATTCTTAAAGTTTTTTATTTGTAATTATGATGTATTGGTCAATTTCGTGCATACGCATCTTCTGCGACGTACTTACGCGTAGTTCAATTTAAGTCAACCGTTATTAAACGAACATTCCCGAAGTCTCCCTTCTCAGCATTCCAACTCCCCACCATGAGAGGAGTTATCTCGAATTTGCGACAATCATTCTCATTGTTTAGCAGGGCGTCGAAGCGAGAGTATTCACGCTGTTTGCTAAATCGAGGAAGCATTCGTTGTGGGAAATTTATCGAGGTACGAGTTGTGCTGTTTCATATAATTATATTTCGTGTAGCAACTCTTTGCACATTATATTATCGACTATATCGTTCCTATACTGCTATGCACTTGTGTTGAGACTTCAATCATTGGTCGCTCTTCGGAGAGGGGGTTTGTTTTTTTTTTCATTAATTTCACGACAATTGTGAAGTGCGTATCGGGAAATTAGTCGGTATGTCACGCGATAACCTAACTTTGCTCGGAGGGGTACGAAGTCTTGAATTAATTATTGAATTCCCCGGATTAACGGAAAATAGTGTGCGCTTAGCATTTAACGAAATTAAATGATAACGGAAATGGCCATTACCTATAGTTAATCTATTGCTCTTCTATATTGGTTGGAAAATTGTGTTCTTTTTTGCATTTAAACGTTTCGTTAATATTTTTAACTCCTTTTTATTTCTAACCTCACTTATGGCTTTAAGATGAGCAATTCTCTGTTTGGGGTAGAAAAATAGGGTTGCTGTATTTTTGTCGAGTTTGATTTAGTATATTAAAATTATTAAGCCTTATGAAATTTTACAATAGTTGCACGTCATTCTTTTATCAGATGCCTCAACATTGATGGATCCGAAGATTATCTTGCAAATTACTAGCAAAACTTTTTCTCATCGGTCTGGATCTCATTGAATGTTTGTCACACAAATTTAGATGACTTTGAAACTAGAAGCCTCGAATTTCCTGAGAATCAGTTTTGACTGGATAATGCAATTTTTAATGCATTTAGATGGAAGCTAACCACTTAGTTGTCTCGTGCTACTATGTGCCAATTTTTATACGCTTAATATAGGAACACTAAAATTTACTGTATTTTTTCCAATTCCATCAGTTAGTTCATTTAAGATGTACTTCCGCAATTAATGTGTTTGAGTACCTACTTCATATAATATGTTCTTGTACTCTATTAGATTTACTGTTTGAGGTGAACAAAAGCTTTCAACAACAGCTGATGTTGCGCTCTAACATGTTCCACAATACATGCCATGTTCATTGTAAAGAACTACTTAAAAAATCAGATTGCTCAGTACTCATTGAGTTTATGACGTAGATCTCGAATTAACACGATACGAGTGCTGTAATCATAAACTAAAAGTTACTTATAAATATATTTTTATGCTTTTTATGCTTTCAGGATTCAAACATTTTTCTCAAATATCAAACATGATGTATGCACTTGCGATTCTGTGCACTCTACTCGTTGCAACCTCTGCAGAGTTCTGTTACAACGATGTGGAAGAAGCTTGCAGTTCCAGACCAATGACAACGGGTAAATATTACTTGAAAAGGAAGAAATAATACCAATTATATTTTGTAATTACAGATATATGTCTGTATTGTAATGACTGTATGGCGGTCATTTTTAAAATTACCACAACCAAATAAGCATGAGCTGCTGATTAGATTATGATCAGTAACTCTCCTTATTCAAACATAGTTCACGTATAAAGCTGTTTGCTTTGTAAACAATTATAATTTGCGATTTTTTGTATTTTGATCCTGCTAGATTGTATATGTTTTTTTCAGATGGACCTTTAGCCGCGAACTGTAACGCAAAATATGGGGCATTCGAATTATTACAACCCGATCTCCAAGCTTATGCCAATGCTCATATTGAAACGAGCTTCGAGTTTCTACTGATGTCCACCCATTTTGGAAATTACGAGGCTAACCGTGAGGGACTAAAGGGTTTGTACCGCAAATTGTCCGATCAAGCTTGGGATGATTCTGTCGACCTCATCAAGTACATAGCGAAGCGTGGTGGCAGAATGAACTTCAACCAATTACCTCATTTCAAGAAGATCGTAAGTACAGCGACATTCGCATCAAAACGAACAAACACAAGCAAGGTACTGAATTATACGTGGTATAAAAGATTTTTTGTCTTCTACAGTCTGATTTTTGGCCTTTTTTTTCGTATGCCACGATTGGTACACGTTTATTTAACATTGAAGAAATAGGAGCACACAATTTATACCCAATTCCCACGAATGATGCGGGTTTAAATGCTATACATCGAGATTTAATTTCGTTCAAGTGGTTACATTTTTTTCATATCTCATCTGATTCTGATTGATATCGACTTCCAAGACTTTGATTTCAATATCCATTAGCATTGTAACCTGGCTATTCATATGATAATCAGGATCCATTATGTGTATACCAATCCATTATATTTATACCTAAGAAAATAAGCCAATCATTCGAAGCAGCTCGGACGGTAGGGTCCGAGTTTGCTTTGTGAGGAAATGTCGAAATTTTCTTAAAAACGTAATAGGAGGGGGACGTACGTACTGTTGGTAATTAGGTGAAGATTTTCGAGTTTGGAGCCAATAAAAGTGGTGTACACTGTCTGTGTTCTGTGGTTAGTATGCAAACATTATTTAGACCGACTGTTGCTATTAATTAATGTTGTGTTAATACATACAACGGTTGTGAAAACAATTTATATGTTTTCAACTCATAGGCTCTCAGATAATTTGCAGAAATCTTGGAAAAACAATGTTACTAATGTAACATTGGTTTGTAATGTTACCTTTTCATATAACGTATTACTTCAAGTAGAGAATTCTTTTGCGCAGTCGTTTTTATATACCAATATTTAGCACCAGATAGCGTTTTCGTGTTTGCTTGATATAAAATTGAGTATATCTATTTATTAAACCATGGATAATATAATTTGTATAAAAAACTTTGAACGAAGACAGCATGGATTACCAAATTCGAAAAATATAATGTTGGCTCCTCCTATAAACAACAGCTGTACTTCTGCCAGATATGAAGGGACAATGTACGGTTTGACTTCAAAATGTGATTAGATGCTAAACGAAATTTAAAAGCTACGTAATGGCGTATGTAATGTAAGAAAATAGCATTTTGGAATGAATGAATCTGATAAAACTGCTACATGTTAAAAACTATCTTAAGCAGAAGTCTGGAACATTTGGGTTATCTGGACATTTGTGAATGAGCGAATCTGATAAAACTCCTACATGTTAAAAACTATCTTAAGCAGGCGTCTGAAACATCTGGGTTATCTGGATAATTAGGTATGATTCTGTATACAGTAAGATCTTAATTGAAACGATAATATGGTAACTGTGGGAATTCAGCTATGGTTGTTATGGTCAAACATTCAGGTTCAAGGCATAGGCAACTATGATTTAGTAACCTTCCACAATTTGATAGCTCATTTTTCTCAAGCGTGTTCTAGGAAATTGTAATAACACAAAATCTTGTAAACTGCAGAATTGCTAAACATTTAAGGAAAAATGGGTATTTTTTGCACAAACCTTTTCATATTCATGTGTTTATCAGTATTCCAATTCACTGTAGCATACTTTTGATATAAGATATTTTATCAATTCTGTATTCCAATTTTAGATCAAGGACAAGGTTCTGCAGCTGAACGAATTGAACAGCTTGGCAAAGGCTCTGGATACCGAGAAGCAGCTAGCGGACGAGGCATTGCGTATACACGCTCAATCTCTACACCACACGAAACAAGATCCTGCCGTCGCCCATTACTTGGAAGAGAGATTCTTTGAATCACAATCCGACTGTGTCCGAAAATTGGCCGGACATTCGAGCGACCTCAAGAATCTTTTGGGCTCCCGCGATGCTTCGGTATCCGTCTTCTTGTTCGACGAATATTTGAAAAAAACACTGTAAATTTATTCATTTTCTATTCTTTTATGAATATTGAACATTTATATCATATTCTCTCTGTTTATATATATATGTGTAAAAAATATTGTCACTTACCCTATTTTTATGGCGTTCAAATAGCAAGGATGACAATGTCTCAAGTTAGAATCATTAATCTTCAAATAAATACTTAACTGTACTTATTAGTGGTTGTTTTTTCAATCCAGCATTAACCGGTATACAACTAATCAATTTTAGATCATTGCGCCTATACAATATTATTCTATGTATCATTCGAACAAGGTTGTCTGACGTTTCGCTATTACTAGCCGCCTGTATCAATACTTTATACGATATATTGGACACACACACGTCCAGTTGAGTACACAATATTTGGGATAACGCATCGGTTGTATATACTATTCGTTCAAAGAATTACCGATTGTACACATCACCAACTGCGCAAATAGTACTGTAAACAATGTTCCAATTGTACACGTAATTCTTCCAGAAAATGATTGATTGCATTAATTATCTGTTACGTATAGTATTCTTTAAGAAAATTCCGTTTTCCTCCACTCACTGAACTTACTGGAAAATCACTTCTGATTTCATCCATTGAATTTACTGGAAAATTACTTTTAGCCAATTAATAATTGCTGTACTGGAAAATTATTTTCGCCACTGTTCACTCTTTCCACTGTATTCATCTGTGACAATAATGCACGAAATTAATAGCTTTTAGGAAACGCAATGATCGTCGCACTTATAACTTGCTCCACAGTAATTTTACCAGGTTGAGAACAGTCGTCCCTGTTTCATACCTTGTCTCTTCTACCTTTTACAACACTTTGTACGAGTCCTTTATTTCTAGCAGAGTCTACAGCTAGTCGTTGAGGATCTACAGTGACAAATACAAGCCAGCTTACAATAGATGAATCGATGTAAGTAACTTCAACTTGTACGTAGCTTTTCAATGGAACAATAACTCGAAACCCACTCATTACAGAATGGCAGATCCCAGTGCAGGCTGCACCTCCTCTTTTTTCTTGCTGTATGGACAACGATGGCTAGCTGCAAGACTATTATTTACCATGGGCAGGCTGGATATCCACATGAGCTTATGTTTCAAGAAATACGTTCAGCAGATGTGTACTTCATTTAAAATGCAGTGTAATTTCTACATGAGCCTCTCCAGAAAAAGGCATAAATATATTCTAGGTGTACCTGAATCGCAGGTCTTGTGGGTACAATATGCACATGCCTTGTGGCTAATATTATGTCTGCACATGAGGAAAAATAATGGGACACATAATAACGGATTGGAACTATCCCAACATAGATAATTCATCTACAAATCGATATAAGTAATACTGATTATACATGCATATAGGTGGCATTTGTTATTACTTACTAGAGATAAATGGTTCTACCATAATAAAAAATGTTTTCCAAGTTCATGCAGTCTATCGATGACAGCGCAGCGGATAAGTCTTTTTTAAATTATGACAGACGTTGTGCAAGTGAGAATTATGTCGACTCTTAGTTCGTTCATTCGATCATTTAGAAAGCTTATTGTAATTTTGCCAAATGAAAATAATTTTTTGTTTTCTATTTTAGGGACAACGCGAGTTCGACGATGCGATGAGGATTGTAGCCTGGAATAAAAGGCTTCTTTGCACCCTTGGTATCTGGCCGAATAAGCAGAACAATCTTTGCTTCGCTATCATATTCGGCTACTTCGTTTATCAAATGATACTGGAATACATGGACCTGTGTCTTTTTATTGGAAACCTTGAACATGTTATTATGAATCTCACAGAGAACATGGCGTTCTCCCAGATACTCGTCCGGATCTCAATGTTACGACTGTACAATGATAGGCTGGGTGGAGTTATTAACGAAGCTTTAAAGGATTTTGATGTCAGGAACTATAGATCACCGGAGGAGAGCAAAGCCTTCATCAAGTACAATGCCAGATCCAAGCTATTCGTGAAACTCCTCATAAGCTTTGTTGTCTTGACTGCAACATCTTATTACGTTAAACCACTTACTGGCGAGCCTCCGGAAGGTCAGTAAAGCGATGCTGGAATCAATTTCTGTTTATGAACCAAATTTATCTTTTCGTTTCAGAATTGTCCAAAGCTTATGTCCAAGACAATGTGACCGTGTTGTATCTGCTGCCATACCGATTTCATATTTTTTACAAGATAGAAGACAGTCAAACTTATATATGGACCTACGTTTCGCAATTGCCTTTTGTATTCGTCAGTGGATTTGGTCAAAGTGCTGCGGATTGTTTGATGGTGACGCTAGTCTTTCACGTTTGTGGACAGATGTCTATATTGGCAATGCGGATATCTAAAATCAACGGGGAAGCTAATGTCTGCGATGAAGAACTTCGCAGCATCGTACTCAGTCATAGAAGGCTACTCGAGTAAATATAATGAGCCAATTGCTAGCTGATTACACAAAGATATAAAGACTTATATTTAATATTATAAATTAATTTTTAGAATGGGAAAAACGATAGAAGAGGCTTTTAGTGAAACTCTTCTAGCACATTTGATCGGTGCCACTTCGCTTGTCTGCATACTTGGCTATCAAGTTTTAACGGTTTGTTCATGATTGTCTATTTCGTGACAATATTGTCAAATCAAACCAATGGTGACCAATGGAACTCAATCATTGGCTTACAATGTCAATTACGTTCCAGAATTTCGCTAATGGACAGAATGCTGATTTAGCAACTTTTGTAACATTTGCATTTCTCGTTCTGCTTGTTCTCTACGCTCATTGCACCGTTGGAGAAAGTCTTATCACTGAGGTATTTATCAATCCCCATACAACTGTGAATTAAATACAGAATATGAAAAACTTGCATTTCATAAATTTATTTTGTTTCTAGAGTCTAAACGTTTGCAACGCGTTCTATGATTGCGAGTGGTACAACATGCCCACCAAGAAAGCACGAATTATAGTGATCTGTATAGCACGATCCCAAAAACCACTCTGCTTAACTGCTGGAAAGTTTGGAATATTTTGTCTCAGCACGTTAACAATGGTAAGTAATTATATTACTAAAAATTTACTGTTTGATGTTATTCACTAATTATTATTAATTCAATCTGATACATTGATAGGTATTGAAAACTGCAATGGGCTATTTATCGGTGTTGCGTTCCTTTTTATAATCAAACGATTTATAACGAAACACATGATCACATGGACAAATTAACGAAGTATAATGAATACAGTTTACGTGGACTACGAAATCGGTATATATCAGACATTTCAGTACATTCTTGTTGTACCCCTGTTTCCTTCTAGTAGTCTAATATCCTCTTCATTGTCATGCCAAATCCATTCATTCGTTTATCATTTTATCAAATTCCGCCTAATGATTTCCAACAGAAATCTGTAGTAAAGTTCAAGAATGTTTTTAGCCTTTAATTTGCTACTTACTTAGATGTTTGCCATCCAGAATATGTAAGTTTTACATGTTACATAATTATTTCTAGATTATGTATTACAAAAAAAGGAAATATGAATCCTGAAATTGATCTTGCTTAAATCAATTAATTGTATTATTCGCAATATTCTAATCAGAATTCGATTGTAGTCAATGAATTCCCCAGAAAAAAAGTGTCTGTTAAAAATTGCATAAGTGCTTAATAAATATGTACAGTCTTTTATCGACTAAAAATCCTCGAGGTTTCCATTAAGTCTCAGCTATCTTGGATTTGCGTAAAGAGCGAGCGATAAAACCGGTGATAGTGTAATACAAAAATAGAAAATAGCAGTAGCATGGACGGAGAGAAAGAGAGGAAGAGGGCAAGCACATCGTCCTTAATCGATCGCTCCTCTGAGCTTGCGTATTACGTAGGGTACTGCTAAATCGTGTGACTATTTGATGTCGTATCACATCCACTCCTCATTCGCTCGTCAACGTTTTTATCCTTCCCTTAAGAATTAATATTTTCTTCTTTGGGAATCCACGAGTTAACAATATTTTCCATCGTTAAGGGTAAGCCTAAAAGCAAATTATTGAAAGAAGAAAACAAATTCATTGATTCACATAAAAAGAAGTATCAAAGATTAGAGAGTAAAATAAAAATATATCTTTGCAGGATCATCAAACAAGTTAAAATGCCATCCGTTCGGCGGATGATGTTCGGACACGCTATGTCCGGTGTGTGCTCGAAAATGAATCGAATGAAAAAGTTTGATGGGGACGTAATGGAAACACCGCTAAAACGATGTCTGACAACATTCGATATAACACTACTGGGTATGTAAAGTTAAACAAAGTATCTGAAACATTGTTCCTCTTTCTTCGTGCAAAACTTTATAACTGATAATATGTAATAAAGTAAGATTAGGAAAATGGAAAATTGAGCTGCTGATGTATAATTGATGAAATTTATTGTTTAGGGGTTGGACATATGGTTGGTGCTGGTATCTACGTATTAACAGGAACAGTGGCTCATCATATTGCCGGTCCGGGTGTGGTTATCAGCTTTTTTATAGCTGGCATGGCATCGCTTCTTGCTGCATTTTGTTACGCTGAATTTGGTGCCAGAGTTCCAAAAGCTGGTAGCGCTTATGTCTACACCTACGTCGCGGTTGGAGAATTTTGGGCTTTTGTTATCGGTTGGAACATCATATTGGAACATATGATAGGTCAGTGAACTAATTCCGTTTCTTCTGATGAGAAAAATAATAATGTCAAGAACGTTTGGTTATATTCGATTTTAAGTGAAGTTTATAATGTTATTAAATGGATAATAAAATGTCTTTAGGTGCAGCCTCGGTAGCCAGAGCTTGGAGCGGTTACGTCGATTCATTATCCGGCCATGCTTTGACCAATTTAACTCAAACTGGAATTATCGCAGTCGCAGGAAAAGAAATAACGTCCACGTGGGGAACGTATTTGCCAGATCCTGTAGCATCGATGCTATGCGTACTGTATTCATTTCTTCTCGGTTGTGGTGTCAAAAGCTCTGCTACTGTTAATTCCGTTCTGACTGCGGTAAACCTTGGTGTTATGGCACTCGTCATTGGAATAGGTTTAAAATATGTTGATTTGAACAATTGGAGACAGCAGAATGGTGGCTTTTTGCCATTCAGCATAGACGGCGTTCTCGCTGGTGAGTTCCGACTTTACAACATACACCGGACCATGAAATATTCTCTGAAAATTATGAAAAGTCCATTTTATGAAAAGTTTCCAAAGCCATCATTCTTGAAAAATATTCTTGATGTATTTTAAAAGTCTGTGCTTTGTAGCACATTATAATTGCGAAACCTATCACTCGAAAAAAGCAAAACCTTATCAAAATAAAGTAATCTATTTTGTTTCTTAGGTGCGGCGACTTGCTTTTACGCTTTTGTCGGCTTCGACTCGATTGCAACTTCTGGGGAGGAAGCGAAAGATCCAGAAAAAAGTATTCCTCTCGCAACTGCATTGTCAATGGCTATAGTTACTGTAGGCTACGTCTTAGTGAGCGGTGTCCTGACCCTCGTCGTGCCATACTGGAAGATCAATCCTACAGCGGCTTTGCCAGAAGCTTTCGCTGCAAACGGAGTTTACTGGGCTAAATACGTGATAAGGTATTCATCGAGATACGACTGCTTTCCAGTCATTCGAGAATGTTAAGCTATTCACATAAAAAAGTGCAGTATACTTTCATACCTCGAAACTGAAGAAATAATTGTTATTTCAGCATCGGTGCTCTATGTGGCATGACGACCACGCTCTTTGGATCACTCTTCTCCTTGCCAAGGATCATATACGCGATGGCGAGCGACGGGCTTCTCTTTGATTTCTTAGGCCGTGTCAACGAACGCACCCAAGTGCCGATAGTAAATTTGGCTCTAAGCGGTGGCTTCAGTGCGCTGATAGCACTCGTCTTTGATCTTGAGCATCTTGTCGAATTCATGTCGATTGGTACCTTTCTCGCTTATACAATAGTCTCCACAAGCGTTATAATTCTGCGCTACAGGCCGGAGACGACGTCGACGACGACGTTGGCAACGGCTGGTCAGTCCAGCGCTGGAACACCAACTGATCTCAAGTCACCACCGACCGAAGGAGCCGATTCGAACAGCGATTGCAACAGTATTCATTCTGCTGCTGATTCCGAAGTAAATTTCTCTATAAGTCGAATTATTTTATAAAGCTTCTCGAAATGGAATTCGTTTCGATTTCCAAACGTTCCAATTATGCAAAACCGACAAATTGCATAGTAGACTTTTTCACAATTTTCTTTATGAATCTTCCGTGTGAAAATCTTGATTTTTATTTGTACTTCTGGCCATCACCCAATTTTTATTATGGGGAAGCCAAGCTAAAAATTCGTTTACATCATTTGTATAATTGTGTCTCCAGCTTTTGGACTATTGCGAGGGAACTGGAAAACTGAAACGGAGATACGCCTGGTTATCACACATTATAGGCAATTGGGAACCTGGAAGTGCGGTTGTAGCTGCCGTCATAGTTTTCACAGCATCGTGCGCGTGTCTGAGTATCCTCAACTCCATACCAAGCGAGTGGTGGAACTACGTTCTTAAGATTTATTTCTTGCTGATCATCGTCGGAAGTAAGAACTTTTGTCTTTTTGCCAATTTTTTTGCATCTAGAAAAATTAAACATATTTTTTATTCAGATATGAACCAATCACTGTTGGTTTACATTTACTGTTTTAGATATCTTCTCAGACATTTTTCAAACTCTGCTAGTTTCTGGTACTAGGTTAAAATGTTTAAAAAAAGGCTCGTGAAATCAATTTTCTACTAAACATTGGATACGTTTTACTTCTATATAAACTCCATTTACATATTGCTGTAAAATTATATATCTTCATCTATCGATGAGTCTAATTTGTAATGTCCGTTCCAGGTCTTCTGGCGATTGGAGCGCATCAGCAGAATCCTCCAACTGACAAATTTCGTGTACCACTGGTTCCAATAATACCAGCTCTAAGCGTTTATACAAACATAAATCTAATGTCTCATTTGTCTTTTATGACTTGGCTCCGATTTATTGTATGGATGGTCCTTGGTAAATCTTCGTCTGAAAAACATCAACCAACTTTCATATAAATCCCAAGTAAAATGTAACGATTGATTATTTCTTACAGGGATGATCATATACTTCGTCTATGGAATTCATCATAGCAAAGAAGCTACCGGTCAGAATTCTTATGCAGTTCTGATGACTTCGATGGAGGCTGAAAGAGCGTCAAAATTTGGCACGACACTCAGGACCAAACAAAAAAGCGACAAAGATCCAATCCTTGGAAGCGATCAATTGTTTCACTAATAACAGAAGAAAGATAAGTGGACTACAGTCCATGATCGCTTCTCTCGGCATGTACACATAGCTGGAATGCCGAGCAAGCCACGACGAATTTGCATCGAAAGTAACCATTTCATAAAATTGATAAAATGATGTAATTCGCGGTCTAATAATCTGAATAGCCGTTCTTCTATATTGGCAAAGTGCAATATCCATCTTTATTTTTATGCGCTTCCATCGAGGAAAATTATAGGATTTTTTTCACGAGTAACGTTGGTTTCTAGTCGATGAACAATTTTTCATTTATACCAAATGATGAACAATATCCAAAACAAGCTACAACTTGTTCAGAAGAAAATATTAAAAATCTACAACTTTTACAGGATATAAATAAATTTTACAAAGGCATACGACCTTCTTTATTTTTCGGATTGAAAATTTGATAAAATGATAAGACTGTGCTCGCTGTACCTACGAACCACAAGATCAATAGTATACGTTTTGTTACACTCGTCTATCCGAATCCGTTGAAATCTTGTTTAACGAATTCTCTGTAAACATATATGTCTACATGGTACGAAACATATATATTTTAGCATAAACTTTGGAGAACAGTCTTCTATACTTTTTAGTAACGGATATCGACTCTGTAATATTGTATGTAACAAAAAATATGTAAAAGATATCTAACTAGTTTACTATATTCTGCAAAACTTTTTTGGTGCATCTCCTCTGTAAGATTTGCCATCATGAGTTTCTCGATGTGACTAGGGCGATTAATAGAGTGTAATATATAAATAATAGAATACGTTTGAAGAAATGTAAAGCCAAGAAATAATATGATAAAAATTATCTCAATGCTTTGGTGCTTTGACCATGAGTCAAAAGAGTATGTATTATATTATGTGTTCAGATACCTAAAAAAATTATATTATATTATATATATTATATTTTCTTTTTAGATTAACTTATGCATCGAGATTCTTTTCCTGGTAAGGAATTTCGATGGGAAAGTTCATTTAAAAGAAAGCATTTTTTTAAGCACTCTCATCTATATATCACATGTTATATTCTTAGAAGAAGAAAATATAAATTGATTGATGAGAATATATAAAACTTGTAGGTACTTACGAAACGTGAAAAAAAGATATCAGTGTAAAAAGCATAGGAATCTTAATGCTGTACAAGTGGTAAGAACGAATAGCCCGATATTTCTTCTCCATTTCGAGAACATAATGCGAGACAATAACGAATAAATGAATTTAAAAAGAAGAACCTAATACCTTCTTTTTTATCGTTGCACCGGCGTTTCAACTCGAAAATTGCATAAAAATTGCATACATAAAAATAACAGGGAAAACTAGAATAAAAATTGATGTATTGTAAAAGTAACACGACAGTTTTAACGTTTGACATTAATCGGTGAGATTAGAGATGCGAAATTGGACACATTCATCAATGTCATTGGTAACTTTATCGGCGTTTATCTAACGTTCTGTTTGAAGGACAAATGGAAAAATGCTCGGTTGCATTTCGATAAATGGTAGACTCACCGTGATTGAATCTACCACTTATACCTGACGCTTTTTCGAGAAGACAACGAGAATCAGTAGTTACAAAGTAACAGACTTCTACCGTGAAAAAAGAAGAAAAAAAATGTTCCAAAGTCACTTGCCGCTACTTGTGTTGACTTTTGGTTACGCAATGGCGCTACAAAGCGTTGTAAAACAGGAAGCTCATCTTCATCATCTTCATCATGACACTTTGGTGTCGCAGGCTGAAAATTTGACTGATCGTCAAACCGACTCTGTTCCTGCTTCTGTGAGATCAGAAATCTTTATGTCTGAAATAATTATTATAATTAGGACATTAATTATGATTTATTGTAATAAGATAATTGTTTAAAAATCGTAATAATGAATATCGAATTATTATCGGATAGAATTGCAATCTAGTTTCTTTAAAAGGTAGGAAGCTAATGGAAAAATGTTATTTCAGGTTGGGACTCATAATGCTAAGGAAATTTCAACGAACAATCGAACAAGTCGTATGACATTCAACGAAGATTTGATTCGAGATCTCAAGGCAATTATAAATATCAGGAAGGCAACAGTTCCTGATCAAGAAAAGGAGGGAAGATCAACCTCGACTACGATCATTGAAAAAAGTCGTGGGTCTGGATGTTGCAACTGATCATCGTATCTTCTTTTTTTGTTATTGAATATTTATTAACCCTTTGAGCCCTAAAGACGCATATACGCGTCAGCCTACACATCTGTGGACCACATAAGCTTGAAAGTACTCAGGGCTCAAAGGGTTAAAAGAGAACAGTATGTAGTCATTGGAATAGAAACAAAAAATAAATTAAGCGTATCAGCATTGTTCTAAAACGACGATATTTGCACAAATGATATTATTTTTGTCATAATAAGAAAATGAAGAAACGAATCTAATGAAATAGTTATAGATTGGATTAATTGATTTTGTACGAGATGAAATAAACAGAATATTATTACGATAACATAAAAATTTGTATATAGTCGTTGAAGCTAACCGTACTATATTCGTAATTCAATGGGAACCTTTTTTCTCCAAGCATCAACATGGAAATAGTATAGTAATAATAAAAAGCAGAGGAAAATATCTTGATCAAAATGATTTATAGGAATGTGCTAATGAAGAATTTCAAACCAAAGCCATTACGTAATGTGTGTTCAACTATGGAAAAAATAACATTCTGTGCACAGTTGGACAATGAAGCATTGTGATTTCTAGTCTCGGTACTGACTGCATCGAATTGCTATGTCGTGGCTGCTCAAAACTATCGTGACAGTGAACTGGGTGTTTCTTCTAATTTTCTGTTCTTGCTTAACGAGAGATATTTATTCATTGTCCTCATCTTCATCCTCATCGTTTTCTTCCTCGTCAGGGATATCTGCTTCAGCTTCCGGCAACCTGCAACGTCCCAATAATTCTTTAAACACCATCGAGATAAGAACGGATGTTAAACTTCCAAATTTCAACAACTCGCGTGAACCAGCATCTTCGAATATCCTGAAGAAAATCATCGTCGACAACGAAGTTCCTGAAGGACAAGACGAAGATCATCAGACCCTGGAAAATGTTCAAGACGATGAAACGAATTTCTTGTGTCCAAATCAGAGAATAGATGATCAGTTTAGCAGACCGTCGAACTTACAGGAGAATAATTTAGGCACAGATGAGAGAAGAAATGTGACCAAGGAAGAAAATGGATCGGATCGACCATCGTACGAAGAGAAGAATGATCATGATCCAGATGATGAAGGAGACCAACAGGATGATGTCGATAGCGTGGATGAAGAACCTGAGGAGGAAGAAGATTACTCATATTCTTCGGTAGAAGACAAGATAATACCGGAAGTAGAAGAAGAAACGTCGAAGATTCAAGAAGATTCATTGAGTTCGTGCTTCGGTTTTGGGGACGCCAACATCGTCATAAAAATTCTCATCAATGGAGGACAAGATTGTGGCGAGGTCACGTCGTCGATCGTCGATACGTCTGGAATCATGAAGAGTTCTGGCAATCCATCATCCATAGATAGCGGAAACATCTTTCAACAGAAAAACATGAACAACCAGCAGATGTACAAAGATCAAAAAGAGATTATCGATAACTATTATTATAATGATAAAAAGTCGATGATCCCTTTCAAAGAAGAAAAAAATGTGAACGACTATGGAAGTAACATTGATGGCGACTATATTTATGCAAATAACAAAAACTACGATAATACAGAATACGATTACGGATCTGCAATTGTACATGAAAATGTGAATTCCGAAAACGAAACACGCCTCGCATAACGAAAACATAGTTATTAATCAATTTGCTCTTATACTAGGAAATCATCTTGATAAATGACTCAAATGTTCCAAATACATTTCGAGAATAATGTTATCGCAAAAATTACCGGTAAGAAAAATATTTCGACTGTTTGCTTCGTAACCTTCGTATTTCCACATTTTACGTTAGCTTATCAGGTTTTCAAGAATTCTTCTTTTCGTCCCCGTCGCAATCACCTATCTTCTTATAACATTATCAAGGGAAATGAGCATATGTTTTATGTCAGCTTTGACGCTCAGGGCTGATTGATGTGAGTTATTTATGAGAAACATTAATGGCATTTGTCTTCTTTAAACAATAGTGTCATTTGCCTATGTGGTAAAATTTGTATATAAATGTCACCAACGTTCTGGAGCATTTAACAAAGTTCTCTGCAACGGTGGAAAAACTACAGGCAAGAGTTTGAGCCACATCATATTCTTCATCACCGAACAATCATGTATTCGACTCCTATCGTTGAACTTTTGATCGTCTGTTGCACGTTTTGCATGGCAAACTGTGCTCCCGGATATAATCCAAATGCACCCGTTATCAAGAACATACCACCAATATATAACAATCCACACTACAGAGACAGGTAATTACAACAATTTTCATAAAACGATTTATCTATTTTTTTTTCTCGCTTCTTGAGAATTGATAATAACTATTGAAATTTGTTTCAGGGAGGGCAATATGATAATGCCCCCTCAAATTGCATCCCGGTCTTCTTTCTATAACAGTAACCAGCCTCCATTGGGCATGCTAAATGAAGGAGTCGCAGAAGTCGAAGATCTAGCCTCATGGGGGGCGGACCGGTTTGACAACGCTGTAAGAATGCGCCCTCAAGTTGCATCCCGGTCTTCTTTCAATAACCGTAACCAGGGCCCAATGAACATGATAAATGAAAGAGTCGCAGATGCCGAAGATCTAGCCTCATGGGGGGCGCACCGGGTTGACGACGGTGTAAGAGACACCATGTATTCGATCGGAAATGTCTTGCCATTTTAATTAAGAAATTAACGACGAACCGATAAGTTCTTCAATCGAATAATCGACACGGCAGAATAATTTGTACATCTTCGTGGGAATTGATACATTAAACTTTATTCTTAAACTGATATAGGTTTTATTTTGTGAATTTCTTTCCCATTACACTCAACATACATGTTGCATATTGCATCTTTGTTTTAGCAACTATACAATTATCAAGTCTTACTGCACTCTGGCTCAATAGAAAATATTCGCGTTTTCTTTTCTCCCATCCGAAATGAAATTATCTATTGTCCGACTCACGAAAGGAAAATGCTATCGTGATAATAATTGGAAGGATAGAGGCTGAGAACTGACATGTTTCTTTGAGAAAACTATTGTATTCTGTATAAGCAAGGGCTGTGCAAAATTCCTTATCCTGGCCTTCGCGTAGTCACAGATCAAAAGTACGAAGGATTTGTGTATAAAAATTCGTTGATGGAAAGACGAAAGCACATCTAACGCTAAAATATTTATATCTCTAGATATATCTCTCTTTTTGTTTTCTTCTTGTGTCGTTTGTCTCATAATCGTTTCGGACAAATTATTAATATTTATATAGTCCCTTATTTAATAATATTTTTATAATTATTTAATAATAATTTATATAGTCTCCCTTGCTCTGCATGAAAAATCATAAAATTATTTTAGACTGATTATCGTCCAGCCGTTTCCTCTTTTTTTTTTTTATGTACAATACGGTATCAGGGAATAATAAATAATTAACAACAAGTCCGAATAATGTATCGGAAGCAAGGAGGACAATAGTTTACTTGGTTTCTCCCATCACCATCATCTCACTCAAGGACATACATTCATAGATTCGCACAACTTTCATTCATTCCGCTATTGGTATCCTGCGCCAATAGACCGGTAATGTGCATCTGTATTATGCATACTTGAATTTTTCGATATTCTCGAATCGACATAGCGGCATAGCGTCGTTTAATTATGACTTCCGAATGAAATATCGTCATAATTGTACGTAGTTTGCCTGATTTGAGCGAACGAGATAATGCCTCTCGATGTCGAGTTAATGTAAAAATTCTAACACCCTAACGTGACGTTAACTTTTGTGCTTAATGATTTTCCATGCAGCGCTCGATCTCGTTTGCAGATAATCGATTTTCCTACGTCCCCAAGCTAGCCATATAAAACCTATCGCTACACACAACAAACTTTCTATGTAATAACCATCCAGACGCGTGTGACACTGGCCATTTTCGGTACTCGTGCAAGCCTGAAACATAAAAAGTATGTAAGAGTGGAATAGTCATACATTTGTTTTGTACGGGTGAGCCAAGAAAATATTGAAGATTTACTTCGCGTTCGATGGTATTACTGCAATCATTAGATGGATCGTTATTGCACTGACGAAAAGTTAGGGCATCGACGAACCATAGAGCTGCAGTCGCAGGCCAATTACCTCCCAGATTACACAGAGTGTTTAAGAATGTCATGTAAGTACCACCGACAGCTGGATCACTGACTTTTGCAAAAAAGGCCATCGATGCCACAAACATACTGCTCGCTGCTACCTATGGATCACGAAGGTTTAATACTAAGCACACTTGTCATTGCAAAGATTGGCAGACATATATATTTATGTTACCACGTACCTGATGCAAAACGTAGAGAGTGATCAGAATAACAAAGTAATACGCAGGCACTTCACCGTTATGCACAAGAGACGGTGTCATCCATACAAGAAGAGCCGCAAACAAACCAAACAGGAGCCTGAAGAAAAATTCGATGATAGAAATTTGGCAGTAATCGTGAAGATCCATAAAAAGAATACATACAAAAATTTTGTATAATTATCACCATATGTAAGCAATGGCATTTACCTGTAAGGCATGGCTTTCAGATATACGTCGAGAGGTCGACGACCCGCTGTATACTTTGATATACCCAGAGGCAAAACAATTTGCAGCGGTACGAGGGGAACTGCCATAAGAGCCAGTTTTTCCTTAGGCACACCACCCTCGACCAATTTTAAGCCTGTAACTGCATCGCAGGCAGAGAAACCAATCTAAAATGAAGAATTTGCAATTTCATCAATGTTCACTCGATATTTTGCATGTTCTTAAGTAAGGTAAAATATAATACCTTTGCTGTCAGCAAAATTATTGCAGTTGTTTGAATAGTTGGTAATTTTATTATAGACCAGAGTGAATTGTATGCGTGCTTGATATCACCGAAAATTTCATTGGTTCTATTATCTACTTCGACATCTTCGGTTTTACAGATCGCGATCAAGGTGGTTACACATATAAATATCCAGCCCCATAAGTACAAAAATCCTGTAATAAATACACAATAATAATTTATCAGTCCTAATAGTATTGATTGTTCAATACTATCCATTCAAATGTAACGAAAACGTGCATACCAGGCAGTGTGATGATCCCCACGTTGGATGGGGTAGAACGTAAATAAACGTTGCAAAATTCGGCCGACTCAAGGGCCATAAATAAAACGTAACCAAGAAAATATCCGGCCGTTTGACCAACGCTGTTACAAGTAGATGCATAACCAACGTTGTTCCTTGATTAAAACATAGACATATACATATATATATATATATAAAAAACTGGCAATGTGAATAAAAAATATAGCGAGCTGATGAAAATGCTCCAATGCTTTCCAAGTCCTGGGATATCCTCAATTTCCATAATGCTTGCACTCAACGTGTTCTTAATAACCGTGTCTTAGTTTGATCAAATTTGATTGTGCATACACAAAGACCATTAGGTGTCAACAATTTTGTAAAAAACACCGAGTTGTTAATATTTCACACACATTGCTCCTTTATACTGAATTTGATTCTGCACCATGCATATATTCTCAAATCAATATACCTTTTAAGCATTGTCAGTGCCCAACCATCTACAACTATGTCCTGAGTCGCAGCAAGTACATTTAGGATAAAAAACAAGACAGTCAGTAATCCAATACTGAGTCCTTCCTGGTCGTTGCCCAACCAATGTTCAACGTGCCCTGATAAATAGAGCATGAACATACCCATTAGATACTGGGTTGGTATTAGCCATGTTTTTCGTCTTCCAAACCTCTGCATGAACATCGCGTCCACCAGAGGAGCCCACAAGAGTTTTAATGAAAATGGCCATTGTACGAAACTAAACTCTGCCTATTAAAAGAAATTGTGTTTTGATTATGCTTTGATTTCCAGTAAATTGGTTTTTGAACAGTAAAAAGGGAATATTGCCAACAACACGTACCTGTTGCTTATAGGAGACATGTCGATTCTGCAGTATCATTGGTATAGCACTACACAAACCGAGAGGTATTCCTTGAAGCAGATACAAAAACAGGAGAAAGGCAATGTTTTTCTCATCACCCCGAATATCCGAGGCTTCTTGAATCCCATTCTGCTCGATACCATCCTCGATTTCCTCTTGTTTTGACATTTTCCTCTTCATATTTCAAGCCTGTGAAAATGGTATATTAAATAATTTCGCACAGCCAAACAAATCGCTTGAAACCTGCCTGAATCGTCGAATTTTTTGGCCTACAGTGCCACAAAGCTTTTTGTAATAATAAAATGAAATACGATGTATATTAATGTTTCATAAAATGAAAAATAAATGGTAATTTTCCTATGAAACTCCTTTTGCAATGAATAATGTATGCTTTACGCTCATCGGTTGTGTCTCGCGGTCATTGTTGCTTTAACCTCTGTCATCGTGTGATCACAATTTTTCTAGCCGATTTACCTGCTCTCAAATTGACGTCTAGTCTGTACGATGTAATTATGATGTACACGTTTTCTACTATGAAATCCACCTGATTGCAATTTGCATTAAAAATTTCTAATCTGCTGACATTGAAATTTTTGCGTGTCTCTAGTACTTTATAAATCGCCTGTCAGCGGAACGTATCGCCACGTTGTTGTCAGCAGATGGGTATAGTGCGTCGGGACCGTCGGGACACGTCAGTCGAATCGCGTTCATATAGCGTACTATGTGTACGTACACATACACGCATAGTTGTGTTTCTTCAGGTGTGCCATATCGACAGTCGTCATCACCATCGAATGATCACGACTGATGCTCGGGGTACTTCAGACGCACCTGTTATAGCGATAGTATGATAAAATACGCCAAACACTACTCATTGAATGCTTGACAATTGCAAATGCAGTTTTTGTTCACATATTAATTTATTCTGAGGTATTGTATTATTACAATTGTGGAAGCATACGCGATAATCATATCGAATCTTGACACATGAGTTCTACTATTTTTGGTTTTACTACACTATTATCGATCTTTAGTGAATTCTTATCGACAGAGTCTACGAACGCAAGAGGCGTGCTATGATCGATCAAAAAGAATTAGAAGAAACCAATGCACAACATATTTGACATCACTGACACTTTGTGGATATTTCATAGCCTTTTAAGCTTATTATCAAATCCTCACGTTTTTGCAGTTATATAAGATATTAAAACACAAATTCTTCAAGTTGAGAGCATCGGACTAACATATTTATTATACAAGTATGTGCAAAACAGCGTTTCGGATTACCATCAGAGGGATCAAATCGGCTTTATTGTACCGATCACCGGTACGGTTATCTCGCATTCGAATGTCGGTAACATTGCCCGCTTTCACGTCAAACCACAAAATAGTTCTCGCTGTTGCGTCACGGTAATGCCGGTTAGTTTGTGGTGCAGAGACATTCTTGAAAAATGCAAAGTAAATCGCGACAAACAGCTATAACAAACACAACCTTGGCCGGCGCGGGCATCCTGTGGCTAGATTGGGTTGCCCTCTGGTGGTGGAGCGGGTCCAATCAAATTGATACAAGAAGAAGAAGAAGCTATAACAAAAGAATGAACATAAACATAAACATAAACAGGTCTACAGTAAAAAAAGAATCGGCAAAATTCATGACAAAATCCGACTATGAGTACTAAAAAATATATTCAACACATTGTTCCAGACAGACATATTATTACCGCAGTGCATATGAAAGACACGTTTGAAATAATTATTCAAACTGTTTTGACGGAATGACTAAACAGTATTTACATATATCGTGAGACAGAAAATAGAAATAAGTTTGCCAATACATATTGACTATACAGAATCCTCTTTGTGCAACTTCGAAAATTGGATCCGCACAGACTTAATTATAAACGTTATTTAGAAACTTGTCTGAAATTTTGTTACAGCCGTCTTTCGTGAATTTCATTTCGTGCTTGAAAGGGCGAATCGTTTTTTAAGAACACGAACGACGAAAGTGAAATTCCAACCTATTTGATGCAACTTAATGTATCATACATATTGACGAGCTGTTTGTCTACGGAGATATATACATGACGTAGGTATATACAGATATACAACGTGGCGAGGTCGCAAACTGTAAACAGTGTATTCCTTCTGTTCACTGGTCAGTGCGCTTGGTTTCCGTGAATCGCGCGACCAGTCCAAAGGTTCGTTGTTGTCACGCGTTTTATTCTTTCACTCACTGTACGTCATTTCATTACAAGGCCCAATTACAGGAGATTGTGGAATCATCGTCGGGAGAAAATGGTGCCATTTATTCATACGTCTACAACAAATGTTATCGACACATCCTGGGAATGGAAATGTGCTGGGATGGATTAAGCCGGAAATGGAAATATAATGAAAGACCAGTTATAGGTTATTGGATCACCTGACCTGTTTCCAGTGGGTACAGTATATATTTATTAACGAGAACAATACATCGTTTTCGTTTGAATATTTGTGAGAAAACGAGCAGTAAGATTTAAAACATCACATAGGTATCATTTATACTTTTGTACTAAAGTTTTTGCATAAGCGATATAAGCTTCTTTAGCTGCATCTTGTGTCATTCCTTTTTTGCTGTTCCACTGATTCCACTTTGCCTTTCCTTTCAGATCCAGCATACCTGGCTTGCCTGTTGATTTCACAAAGTCAATTCATCAATCTTGTACTTATCACCTTTGTAAGTTTAGATTGATTTTTTTCCCAGAAATTAATTCTCACTTGTATTGACATCTCCGATCGAGCCTTGCTTGAACAATGCATATAGTTCCAAAAGCTCTTCGTCCGTCGGTCGTTGAGTCAAATTCTTGACGCTCTCGGCTGCTGCCTCAAAATCCTTTGAATCGTCAATTAATTGTTTCATTAATATTGCCAAAAAATAAATGAAACTATGACCGTAGCCTTTTATACATTTCGGTCTTGTTATATGAACTTGACAACAATATTGTTTCTTTAATTATCTCGAATTCTTATAAAAATTGTACGTTTGTTTTAGAAAGACCTGTTGATAATGATCGAATCGATATTTATACCTCCTCAATGACAGTGCGTCCTCTGTTTAATATCTACAGATAAAAATTCGAGATACCAGAAATTTTGCCAAAATGAAAAAAACCTTCACATTTTCAAAATTGACTACACTTTTTCAATCAACGCTATTCTGCACAGATCTACTATTGTTTTTCATCATCAAAGCCGTTACTTTATTTCGTTAATCACAATTATTCGTCCTTCAATCTTGTAGATTGTACAAAAATTGGTAACAATTATTAGTTACCTGATCGAGTGTCATATTGCCGAATAAGTACCACTGTCGTTCGCAGTTTTGTAGCGACTGAGTCGCATGCAGATTGGGCCTCGTCCACTCCACCTATTTGATAATTCAAAAAAACTTGGACGCCATGAGGGTGGGGAGATACTGAATATATTACACACATGCAGACATCTATATATAGATACATGCATATATATATACATATATAGCCTCTCAAAGATAATGGATGAGCAGATTACATTAATCACGTTCACCGCGAAAATCAAAGTCTACGCTGCACGACAAAATGAAAACATATTCTCGAAGTGGAGAAATTCATCAAATCTGTTCGCTATATTAATCCCTCGTTGTTAATTAATTTTTATAAATACATAAGTCAATATATTATAATAATCACAGTGCCAAATCATGACCCCTTATAAAACTGTCCTTTATCAAATGAATTTCTTATTGCTGAAGCAATCATTAGTTTAATAAATAAGAAATCTAATTTATATAAATTCTTTTCAAGGAATATTAATTGTACGTTTATTTTTAGATGAGTTGATGAAACGCTCGAAGGCTGCCAAGGGCATTTTGGAGAAGTTCAGTCTTTGGACTCGGTATTCGATATTAGCGAGACTTGGACAAACGAGGCCAAAGTGCCACATCATCGCTCTCGCTCTGCGCTCACCTGCGCGGGAATGTAGAAATTCCTTGGAACCTGACTGACACACGAGAATGGAGCGCGAGAGGCTTTCAACGATGCTCTTTTTTTCTGTAACGGATGTGTAACATCTACTCTTCCATGCGTCTTACGATCGTCGAAGGATTGCTCGCAGGATTCTCTAAACGAGGCGTTTTAAGGAAAATTCTTACTCGCATGCGTATATCAACAGTTTTCTGTTAATAACGTTCTTCAGGCACGTATACAGTGTTATACGACTAGTAAGGGAAATCCTCTAACAGTGATGTAACAATGTACTTTGGATGGGGTTTATGACTACTGGTTTTAACAGCAGCCGACTCGGGACGCTGACAAAACCGGAATTCTACTGTAGAATATACTAGATTTTTATCTCTGAAAAAGACAATCGATTTATTGATATAAGTATAGAGATAAGATATTGTAGATTCTAGTGTTTTATACCAGAGATGGTTTGTCATTTTATTGTAACTTCATTATGGTTCATCGCTGTAGGAGCACGAACATTTATAAATTTAGCACGTAAGTGGCCTATATAATATATTAATTGATGCCAGTGTACATGTCCAGAAAAAAAAGTGTTGTTGATTTATGAAGATAAGAGACACACTGATGAAATAATTTCTCAAAATCTCTATTGACACCTACTACCAAACAAACAACATATAACAAACAAATTTTGTTTTTCATTTGATATGATTACAATCGTTATAACAATCGTGAATGAGGAATGTGCGAGGCAAATATATCAATGCTTACGTATATTCTTTATCGCTTTTTTTAATGGCGTATTAAAACACAATTTTTATTATCAACATTTTGTCCCTATGATCAACGAGGAGTTTCGAAATTTCGTGAATATACAATCGAATAATCGAATTATATATTATTCTTTAGAAACAAAGTATGGATTATTTCTAAACAAAACAACTAGGCTACCTGGCGATCCGAGTTACGCCATGGTCATATTGGCTATGTCCCTCATGCATTTTTCTGTTTTACCATCGGATCTGTTTTATGTGGAATGCGAAAATACCTTCCGATTTATTGTTCGAAGTGCCTCGGTCTGTTGAAAGTTTGTTTGATCATTTACCAGTTTTCTGTAACAAGAATGAAAATATATATGTATGTAAAAGTCAATTCGCGATTTTTGTGACGAAGTTTGACGAGGTTCGACAACTCTCGTTCGAGGAGCAAGGGGCATGGAAAATATCTACTTTACCGACTGCAAATTAATCATCTAATAAATCATCACTGCAAAACATTTTATTATTCTCCGTTCTATGCAAACTAGGTCAGTTAAGTCCTGTTTGAATAATTCGTACACGCATAAACAGTGTTACAGACATTATAATCACACATATAACCTATTTATGACAAAATTTGTATTCTTTTATACATAACTGTACAGTAACGTGATGTTCTTATTTTATGTAACGGTCGAAATTAGTATTATCTTTAACCTTTTGCATATTCTGAATTCATGTGTCATTTCTTGAATCTACTTTATTTTAGCTAAAATAAAATTTAGCTACAACAGTATGCATCCATAAGTAGATGTCGAAGTTTTCTTTGATAAACATCTCTGATAATATTTTAACAAAAATTGTGAGAAAATTTGTGGAGACTTATTTTATTGAAAAGAATGTTATCTATGAATTGCATGGTAATGTGTTATCTCCTATTTTGACTACCGAACCTTGTGCTACGGGTAAAGAAAATTCACAGATAATAATTCCCATGTGAAAATAGTTGCGCATCCTGATGCTTGGAGGCGCCAGTGTCGGATGTGAGCATCGCATATATATATAGATATACTTGTGACACTACACCTCTATTCGTGAAAAAGGTAGAGAGCCCGCGCTTCGAGCAACGGGTAAAACTCTCGACGTCAGTCGACGATTCAGTGTGTATATAGCAGTGTCGCGAGTTTCGCGCACGAGGACACGCGGTACGTCTCGGCATTCTCGCGCGACTCTTCGCTCCGTCTCATCATTTATTTATCGTGCACGATTATGGAATATACCGTTAGTTAAACAAACTAATAGTCGTCCCAGAGACAGATTATCAATTTTAGTTATCATTCTTGTATGTAGCCAATAACTGTAAAATTATTTTTAAAAAAAACATAAAAATCGTTGACACATTTAAGAATTAAATGAGTCTAAAATAAATTTCTCGAAAAGCAAGATTTTATTATTTCAATTATAATAATTCATAATCATCCGACGCTTCAATTTCTTGGTTCGGAAGTTCTCAATTATCTCATTTTCGCTTGTCGAGGAACGTGCGTGTGTCTACACGTTCTCGTTGTGACGTTTGTCAAGAATGCAGATACTCGACAGCCGCGAAAAGAAAGTATCGCAGTAACAGTCGCGAAACGTGCTCGACACTACACCGTCGCATAACCGAATGCTCGGTGACAAGAAATTGACAATAACGGCTTTGCACCATTTTTTAAAAATATTAACGGTCGACTTTGTTTTTAAATATTCGTGCAGTCAAACAGGATCATTGTTGCTGGGCTCACCGGTTGTTTACGCATCGCAAGAATGTTTCGATCAAATAAAGTTATCGATAACTGGAAAAGACGCAATTGTCGTAAACGTCAGTGAAACGACGATGCGCTCGTGAGACGATCATTGATATTTATAGTCCTGGTTGTAAGAATATCCATATATATGTATAAGAACGTTGTTGGAATCTCGCAAAATTTCTCCTTCCCGATTGCCTCATAGTGCTACAGGCTCACGAAATGCACGAAATACTCGGACAACAGTGGAAACAGGAAATAAATAACTGGACTGAATTATAATAATACAAATAAACGAAGAACAAAATTCTCGCTTCATTTCTTCAGAACATAAATTCTCGCGACAGTGCAAGTGCACCGAAGTGTACATACTAGTGACACATAGTGGGGAGTCGGTGAACGAAACAATAAAAACAGTGGACACACAGATATAACGTGTCGGAAAGAACAAATAAATATCGAACGAACTCTCTCGAATTGTTTTAATTTTGTCTTTTTCCGAAGCCGCAAATTAGTGCATATTTTTCTTTCTCGTGATAAAGGAGGTAGACACATGGCGACGTGAGATAGTGCAATTTAACGAGACTCGACGTGCCCTCTGTCTGTTTGCAAAAAAATGAAGAGGGAAACGAGGAAGATGGTTGTTGTTTTGGTTCATGCCGTTCATGCGCAGATATGACATACGTATGTGCGCATGTGTATATATATATGTATATATATAAGATAATATAAAGAAACTGGACACTCACATGTACAAAAAGTTCAATTTAGCAAGGCCATACACGTGTATGTAATGCGAAAATTCCAAGTTTTAATAATCTCGTGTTCGTGATTATCAAGAAAACAATCCGTGCCATTTTTTTCGACGACAAGAAGAAGAATCGGAATATTGTTTCGACGTTGCCAGATATGTACGAGAAACCTTTCAACGATGTCAAGTACGACGCCATCTTTGAAAAAACGAACGACATTCGTTTGAATTTCTTCTTGAATGAAAACTCGCACTATGCAGATTCAAAGAATGCTCGACGAATCGATGGGAGAGTGCGAGCTGGGTAAGACTCGCATATCGAAGCAGAATATCGTGGAGGAAAAGAATAGGAATGAAACGATGAGAGTCATAATCTGTCCTTTGTCAGACTCGAAGGAACAAACGAAGAGATCTTGCGAATTGGACGTCGATGACAGTTGTAGTTTCCCTCACGAATCTATGGATGAAAAGTCGGGGAGGAGAAACGTCAGTGCGAATGATAATGACAGATTGATCTACGCAACGATCGACAGGCTAGCATTGAAGAGAACTCGATTACCATTGCAATTGTTACCAATTGATGAAAATTTCGACTCGAACGAGAAGAAGGAGGTTGACAATGAGAAGAAAGAGACAAACAGCGAGAAGAGATCCGTTGTGAGTAATCGCAAAAGCAGCACTTTGAGACGTCCAGCTTATAAGGTAAACAATACTTTGAGAATGTTAATTAATCTCTAAAATATACGTATCGTTAATAATAATAATAATCGTTTGATGATAATCGACTCACCCTCGTAGCCAAATACATCAACCTTTTACTCAAGACAAAAATATTATTCATTGAACATAGAGATTCAACTATGGCTATAATTGTGTCTATTG
>JAPYZT010002343.1:0-16058 GCA_030522965.1 Tryphoninae sp. A BG-2022a
TTAGTAATTTACATGCATATTCTTTATGTATAATCCAGTCAGGGAATAGTTTTTTAAGAAAATCTATAGAATAGTTTAGAAATAAAAAATTAAAATGTATCGTTTCCTTATGCTTCACATGTAAAATGCTAGTAAAGATAGCAAACTTTGAATTCAATTATCTCTAATCCTGGACGGTCAAACCTTTTGGAATTTTTTTTTTGAAAGGATATCACTTTCACAAATACATGGTTAAATTTTTAAAAGAATGTATAGAATAGCATTTTGCGGTAGAAATACCTTAATACTAAATGTTAATACTCCATCAATTTTAATATTCATCATCAAGTCCACTCCGGACATTTGATTCTTGTTTATAACTTTTAAGAACTGCGTGTCACTTTATTGATGATTTAACCGTTTTCTTCATTCATACTTCCTGTTGGAAGTGTCGCAGGACAGTCGAGACGAAAAACAAGAAACACGTATTTTATAATTCTGAACGTTTATTAGAAGCTTAGAATATCGGAACATGTGTCAACTTTCATAGGCGTGAGCTAAGTATGAAAAAGATAAGCGGCAACGCGGTAAGGCGTCGTTCGTGCTATGCGACAGCGTCGCCACCTCGCCAGTGGTATCTGTGAATCGGGATCGGCGCAACATTCAAATGTTACAACACTCCTCCTCGATTCAGGGATACTCAACGGTGGAGTCTAGGATAACGTCAAGCCAAGCAGCTCCAGGCACTTCCGATACTTTGACTTCGACATCTCTTTGGTTAGGACGTCAGCTGCCATTTCCGCTGTAGGAGTATATATGATCTCCAGTTCGCCATTGTCGATGACGCCTCTGGTGTAGCGGTGTTACACGTCGATGCGTTTGCTTTGATTGTGGAAAACGAGGTTCTCCGCTAATTTCCTAGCCCCATTATTATCACAGAAAATTATGACTTGGGCTAATCCGTTGATGCCAATGCAAGCGAGAAAACGTTTCAGGTAGGAAGCCTCTTTTACAGCCTCGGATAACGCCATGTATTCGGCCTCGGTCGATGAGAGTGCTACTATTCTTTGCTTCCTGCCCGATCAACAGATAGGGCATCCACCCAGGATGAAGACATCATCTGTACAAGACTTCCTGTTATTTGGGTCCGCGTCAACAAAACCCGTCAACGGTGCACCTGTCCTTTCAAAACTAAGGCCCAAGTCTTTGGTTCCCTGAAGATATCGCAAAACGTGTTTCGCAGCGGCCCAATGTGTAGAATTGTAACAGCAGTTGAATTGACTTAAATAACTAACTGCAGACAAGAGGTCAGGGCGAGTACACACGGCGAAATTTCACAACTGAACATTTTCAACTTAACATTTTCTCAATGATATAATTTTTTTCTTTTTTTTATCTTTACCAAAGTATTTTTTTTTTTACATTTTAAATATATACATCTATAAACACTTTTGGTAAAAAATGAAAATCATTTTTTAATTTATCCTAATAATTTGAACACAAAACATAAAAATTTGCAATAATAATTATACGAATACATGTTGGATTTAACACAGTTAAATATTCCCGCGACCGACAGTTCCAAGTTCTGCCGACACCATTCAACGGAACAGCGCTGCTGGTGATTTCGGACGCACACTCTGTTCATCGAACCGTTGCCTTTCATCTGTGTATACGCTCAACTTCTTAACCGTTAACTTTAGTAGTTTTTCTTGTACCGCATCGCGCTTAACTTGCATTGTATCATATTCCTATTCTTAAATAAATAAGTGTGTTCAACAACAAAGTGTTTGGCTGAATAACTCCAACAGGTTATGGGCCCAGACTACTTGCACTGCGTAAATATTGAAAACAAAACAGGAAAAAGCAGAGAAACGTGTAATTAAGCTGAGCCGGCTGTATAGGATAAAAGTTAACCCTACTTTTGTCTGGAAGACCACGCCGCAAGATGATACACGCATACACAAAAAAAATAAAGCGGTACAATGACCAGTACAAATATCCAAACCGAAAAATTAAACAACGACAATTACGATGTGTAGAAATTACGGCTCGAAGCGATTCCCACTAAACATGATTTGTGGGAATACATCACAGGCGAGAAACAAAGGCCACCCGAAAATGCGGCAGCTATCGAAATGCGTGAAGGAGAAGATATGTCTGAACATCTCAACAAATATTTTGATGTGATCGACAAATTGAAAAATCTAAATGTCGATATAAACGGAAGTCTTCTTACAATATTACTTTTGCACAGTATTCGAGAATCGTATGAGAATGTTAGATGCGCAATCAAGACCTGTGATGATCTGCCAACCCCGGAGGCTCTAAAGGTTAAACTCCTGGAAGAGGCGAGTTCAAGAAAAGTAACCAATCACGATGAAAAATCTTCAGACGCATACTTCGCCAAAACGGAAGCCGAATAACTGCTGACAAATATTTTTTGAATAACATTGTATTTTCAGATGATTTTTTACGATTCTCAAATGGTGACGATCGTATCTAGACGTAAAATTGGCCGCCCTTTTCATTTCCGTTGTCAAAATTGGGGGTTGCCATTTAAAAAACGCACTAGACTTTGAAATGACCTTGAAAGTTAAGGTCAAGATTACGGTCGTGGTCGTAGTTGGATGGCCAGGGACGTTTCCTACAACTTTTATCTCAACCATTTTTTGGAGCAACGCCTACATTTCAAGTTATTCAACCGGTTCGGGACTTTTTGAAAACCCTGTATAAAGTTAATAATTAGAATCGCCCATAGGTTAAAGAACATGTACATATGACTAATTCCATATGATTTCGACCACTTTTGAACGCGATCATTTTTCATTTTGATGAAAATTTTATAGGTTATCCTTCCCCTCTAAAAACAATGTTGTGAACTTTTAAAAATTTGTTTACTCAACCGAAAAAAAATTAGGAATTTCGAAAAAAAACATCTCTCTGTTTTTCAACGATTTTTAAACGCTCATCACTTTTTGAAAAATTGGTTGATCGAGACCTTTTTTTCCAAACTGTTCATTTTTGAGCGCACTTTTCAGAAAAAATACAAAAAAAGAAATATTGAATATTTCTTTTTTTTCTGTCATACTTTATGAAAATTAAAAAAAAGCTATTTCTCAAAAAGGCCATTTGTGATTTTGGATTTTCAATGTTTTTTTTAAATTTTGTTTTATTCTGAGTTTAATGCCGCAAGATTCATAATGGGCACATTTTATTTTCTATTTTTTTGATTCAACACAAAATTGCTTCAGTTTTTCTGAAAAAGATGCTAATTTTCCGAAAAACCCTATACTTTATTAATGATTTTCTATGTCTATATCTAGCGTTTTTTCGGAAAATTAATATTTTTCTCAGAAAAACGGAAGCAATTTTTTTTTTTCAATAAAAAAATACTAGAAAAAATTCTGCCCGCTATGAATTTTGCGGCATTAAACTCAGAATAAAGCAAAATTTCGAAAAAAAATGGAAAATCAAAAATAAAAAATAGAGATTTTGGGAAATAGAGTTCTTTCTCTAAAGAAATAGAAAATTTTCGTAGAGTATAACTTAAATATTTCTTTTTTTTTTTGTATTTTTTTTCTGAAAAGCGCACTGAAAAATGGAACAGTTGAAAAGAACGTGCTGTTTAATCATTTTTTCAAAAAGTTTGAAAGAGCGTTTGAAAATGGTTGAAAAACAAAAAACGTTTTTTTCAAAATTCATAATTTTGTTTCGGTTGGGTAAACAATTTGAACAAATTCACAAAAATATTTTATGGTATAACATATAAAATTTCCAGCGATATTAAGAGGGTTCAAAAGTGGTTGAAATCATATGGACTCAGCCATACGTATAAAGTATCTGCGTAGATATAGCCACAGCCTAGATATGTGCACGCACGGAAAAACAAGCTTGTAGTTCTACCAACGGCTGGCACGTGGCGCATAGCCGCGCGCTTTCTCGCAAGCACACCCATCACCCACTGGCACGATAACGAGGTGAGATGGGCGAAATACACTACTTGTCTCCAGATACGCGCAGACCAAGCGCAATCTCCTCAGCCCATCCTACACCAGGATTCCATACCAACAATAAACGGTGTCCATAATTTTCAAAAGTTTTATGACTAAAGTACAACTATCGTCATAATGACATCCACAGAATCTGCGCCCTCCCAAAGCACAAATTGAAGATCCCTGTCCCTCCTCATGCCATAGTCCATGGAAATGTTACATTGACCCTGCATTTATCAAAGTCAGCATTTTTTTTCTGGTGCATAGGGGGAGGTATGAAAAGCTTAAGGCCAAGTGTGTGGGGTTGTAACCCTTGAGGCAAATCCGCCATCTTGAAAAAGGGGTAAAACAGTTTTTGCACTATAACCTTGAAACTATCCACCGCGCAAGAAAATTATAATTATATATAGTCGTTTTTTGTAGGAAATGAAATTCTCTACAAATTTGTTCTCTTGATTTTGTGACGTAAAATCAAAAATACCAAAATTATTTATAAACAACGACAAAAAATTAAGTAGTAATTTCCTTTAAGCCGCTCTAACTTTTTGTTTTTGCATTTTTCAGAAAAATGTGTTCAGAGCTTTTTGATGGAGGATTTTTAGACGAACAAATTTAATCCCTCATTGTTTTAATTTCGTTTATTTTTAAAAATTTTACAGCCATTCACAGCTAAAAATATGCCTCAGCACAATATTTTGGGTTTGGGTTAAAAATCGTTGTATTAATATAACAGGAAAACTATCCACCGCGCAAGAAAACTGCTAAGTTGTTTTTTGTAGGAAATTAAATTCTCTACAAATTTGCTCTATTAATTTTTTGTCGTAAAATCAAAAATATCAAAGTTATTAACAAACAACGACAAAAAATGAAGGAGTAATTTTCTTTAAGTCGTTCTAACTTTTTTTCTTTTCATTTTTCAGAAAAATATGTTCAATGCATTTCGATAGAGCACGTTCTGACGAATAAGTTTCAATATAAATGTGGCAACTTTTGTTTATTTATAAACATTTTACAGTGCTGCAAAGGTAAGTATCGAAGTACTCAAAAATAGACATAAAAATGAACGATTATGCGTGGTTTCTTTGCAAATTTCATTAATTGCGGCGGACAACTTAAGTTTGTTGCTATCGCAATGTTCATAATAATTAGTTATGAACTCTTTTCCGCATCACCTACGAGGAGTTCATAGCTAATTATTATGAATATTGCAATAACAAACAAATAAAATTTGTCCGCCCTAATTAATGAAATTTGCAAAGAAAGGACGCGTAATCGTTCAGTTTTATGTCTTCGAGTACTCCGACACTTACCTTTGCAGCACTGTAAACTGTTTATAAATAAACAAAAGTTGACACATTTATATTGAAATGTATTCGTTAGAAGGTATTCTATCGAAATGCATTGAACATATTTTTTTGAAAAATCAAAAAATAAAAAGTTACAGCGACTCAAAAAAAACGCTGTTTTTCCATTTGTTGTAGTTTGTTGTTAATAACTTTATTATTTTCGATTTTACGACAAAAAGTAAAGAGAGCAAATCTGTAGAGAACTTCATTTCCTACAAAAAACGACGATATAATTTTCTTGCGCGGTGGATAGTTTCATTGTAATAGTGCAAAAACTGTTTTACCCCTTTTTGAAGATGGCAGGTTTTCCTCAAGGGCTACAACCCCACAAACTTGGACTGAAGCTTCCTATACGATTCTCTATGCATCAAGAAAAATTGCTGTCTTTGATAAATGCAGGGTTAGGCCTTATCTTTGTAACATTTCAATAGACTACCAACCGATTTACCGAAACTTAGGTGAAGTATTTCCCGCTATCGGTTCTGACTAAAAACATGATCCACATCGTACCTAAGAGGGTAAACGGAGGCTTGTTTTTATCAAAATAATGCCAATAATTTCGCAAATCTTATTCTACGAGTCGGTCTGATTGCAATAATCTTTTTATATTATAACCAACTTTGTCTGAAAAATTTATAACCAGATTTTGTCTGTAATACAATGTTCGCAGAATCATTACCAACGAGCACGGCCGAGCATTCGAGCGCGTCCATCAACGTCGGTGAACAACAAAGTGATCCACAAATACAACAGTCGGCTCAACAATGGCCTGCTGTTCTCGAACTTCAAGCTTACAATGTTGCTCATTCTGCTGTAATACCACCTTACCGTTTCTGGAACTCGGAGTTTCGTAACAAACAACCTGCCTTCATACGGCTAAATCTGACGTTACCGTGGGGCGCTAACTTTGCCGTATACGGCAGACGCAACGTAGCACCGAGTGTGACCCAATACGACTTTGTAAAGTTCGTCAAGGGTGGTCGTGTCGATCATAGATTGAAGAGACAAGTGGACCTGGGTGTGGTCAGTTTTATGAAGGCGTCCAGTAGTCGGTTCGAACTCAATGACAGTGACAAGAGCGAGATCAAAGATGAGGATTACATAAACATAGATGACACGAAAATACAATCACGAACAAAGTTGGATCTTCAACACCAGTCGCTTGGTTATCAGCACGCTCTTGTTAAGAGGGCGATATCCGAACCGATGCTGGTTAATGTAAGCCTTCTACAGTATCTAGACACCGGTCGCTGGTTCTTATCTGTCTACAATGATGAGCTACAGTCGTACAAAGTAACGCTCATTGTGACTGAAGCTGAGGGTGTTTCAACGACTTGTCCGAACGACTGTAGTGGACGGGGCTCCTGTTATCTCGGCAAATGTGACTGTATAGATGGCTATCAGGTGAGTTAATCGGCGACAAATCAATTAACTTTGTGGATATACCTGGAGGATTTAAATCTTCAACTGGATAATATGTGAACGATAATCGACAATAGTTATTGTAAGGGAATCTTGGATATTGTTGTAAAAGAAAAGAAACCGAATTTGGTCTTGCACGATGGGCAAAGAGCTCATTTTGAAATCGAGCCACTTTTTGAAAAAGTGATAAATTCTTTATTGAGGAACACTCGAAAAATTTATAATCGGATTAGGTCATACTTGGATCATGTCATGGCGTTTTAACCGCTTCCCTTCACAGAGCAAAGTAACTCAATCTTCTAATCTGGTGGTACATAAGTTTCTACCAAAACACAGTTCGAAACGTTATAGAGAAACTGTCCTGATGGTTTTCCTAATTTACGGCCAAGATTACGATCTACGGCCAAGTCTGTCGCAAAACCTTTCAAATTTCATATCGCAGAAGATTCCGACCCTTTAGTTTGGTATGGCTCGATAATGCCACGCTCATCCAAAAATATAATACAAATCCAGTATATGCGATAATTCACGAATCAGGCCTCGATGCAATCATGGAAAGTCCGAACACTTAACACTCGCATAAATTCTGCTGGCCGCAATGAATTTATCCTATGGGATTTTCTGTATTCCCGAGGTGGTTTGAATTTCACTTGTAGACGAATACTGCGAGTTTATCCTTCCGGATATAGGGTATATGCTAATAATCATAGTTTGAGCTAGTATTCTCTGAATAGTCATCTCAACTGAAAGTGTAGGCTACCGTACTGAGAAACTCGTGACGACTGACAAGTATTCGATTCTATCTCCTACAGCTCATTTCGGGCACTCGTCGACTTTTCAGTATAATTAGCCTTACCTTCGCGCCAAAGAGTACACGAAGCGAGCCTTATATATTCCTTGAGATATCAATGGGGAAGGTAACAGATTCTGCACTCGACGATTTAGCAGTGGCGACTATTCTTTCTGGTTAAGTTGATGAAGAGACATAAAAATATGACTTTCCCTCAACTATATACTACCCGGTATACTCAAAATTTCCACTTTACGTTCGGACGAAACCCAAACCAGAGTTAATTTTAGCTGATGGGGATGGAAAAAAGGATTAAGATGGCCATACCTTACAATTAATTGTCGTTGATTATGTTCAGTGTTTAAAATAAACGTCAAATACTCGATGGGAATGTTGACAAATGAAATGAAAAGATGGTAGACTTAAATCTGCATACAACAGTGAATTGAACAGGCCGCACTTTCAAAGATCATTTGAGAAAAATGTTATCTGGAGTTAGATAAGATTAGTAAATTCAATGACTATGTTAAATGAATATCTTGCAATCGAAAAAAAAGTTGTCAATTGCGCACTGTATCAACATGAACAAATATTGACAACTGGCTTATGGCGCCTTTCCAGTAGGATTACTTTAACAACATTCTATATTTATTACAACCTTGTTATATTTCAACTACTTTTTTTAGGGCCCGGATTGCAGCAAAAGTGTATGTCCTGTTTTATGCTCTTCGCATGGACAGTACGGAGGTGGTCTTTGTCATTGCGAGGATGGCTGGAAAGGTGCCGAATGTGATATACCACTCGGAGACTGTCAAATTCCAGATTGCAATCAACATGGACAGTGTGTGCGAGGATCGTGTGTCTGTGTACCCGGCTGGAAGGGTCTGTTCTGTGATGAACGTAAGTATATATAACTATTTCTTGTATAACGTGAGCGAAAATATCAATAAGCATTTTCGTTTTTGGCGAAGCTTTGCAAAGTTCAATTATAACTATATACGCTTATTACGTGTGTTAACAAATTTTATTAAGGAAAAAGCATTATACTGAAACGAATAAGTGGACGCGGACCTCGCAATGCAGGAATGATTATATGATCGAAGTAATTACACTCTCTTTTCCCTCTGACGCCGATTCTGATCGAACTATATTTTTCATCGATCGGAGAGTAACAAGCAGAGAAAAGCAAAGAGAACGAATCTATTAAAATTTGTATAAATATCAAAACCCGTTGTGGAACTGATAAAGCAAAAGACAAATTCACAATTGACTTTGCTCCGAACCTCATAATTTCACGGTAGGGAGGCTCTCTTTCGTAAACAGCGATGACGATTGTAAGCAGATCTAGGCGAGAGGAAATGATTTGCCTATAGTCGCATGCATAAACGTATCCAGTAACTTCTTGCAATACAGGCAGACTCGTAGTTTTGCTTCGAAATTATACATGTACTGACCGGCAATACTAGCGTGATTCATTTAGTCGTTGTTCTAGAAGATCTGTGCTGTCCTTCGGCCAATCGTCTCTCGTAACATCAAAATGGCTTACAATCTAAATTAACGAAGTTTATAGTGGGAAACAAATTACTTTAATCAGCGGATGAGCCTGATTTTGTTGGTCAACAGACATCAGGCAGGATTACAATTGCAGTGCCATCAGTAGGAATCCCAAAAATGATCGATCATGAGCTCGCCAGGTTGAATACGGTTGTAGTCAAGCAGCTCGCATCTCGGAAGCTGGATAAAATCGTTGGTAACGTGCAGGTCGACTGCTCGAGTCATGTCTTCAACATACATATCATCCGATAAGTTCAAATTTTAAATGGAATGAGAATTTATCCCACTGTGATGTCAATGTATAAATGATAATCTGTACATTGTTCTTTGAATAATTTCTAACGAGCCGATAAAGCTTTTGTATTTTTGAAAGAAGTAAGCCTATTCCCTGCAACTTAGTTACAGTCAGATACTAATCAATTAGCGCGAAGGGTTTATTGAAATATGCGAACGTCATAATATCCGCTTCGCATTCATCAATGGTAGCTGGAATTAGCGTGCTATTTGTGTGCTGCATCCGCACAAAATCCAGATTAGTATTATCCAATGTTCAGAAATATTAAAAGTAGGTACGGATGAGTTGAGGATATTGAGGAATACAATCGATAGGATACGAGTGCCACATACTCATAACTTGAAATCGTGTGAGATTTCCTATAATTGGACAGAAAGAATGTCCACAAACCTTAAGTTGTTATCGGGGTACTATGCCGCATACTCTATGCCACAAGCAGCACTTTTTCTACGCAACCTCATGATTTCGATACTAACGATAAGAAATAGCTATTCGAGTCCGTTTCCAAGTACTTCGGGTAATTATTTTTTCTGCTGGTGAGAAAAATTTCAGTTTGGTAAAATAACTCTAAGGGTTAGAATAAATGTTCGTTCTGGGTGTACTGCGTTATTAAGCAATACAATTGTTAAGCAATACAATGTCCATCCATACGCTATTCAAAACAAATTCATGAGCATCTTATGCGAACACACAGTAGTGTCATGCTGATGATTTTAGTATGCTCATTGAGTGTTTTCATTTATTAAAGATAGTATACTTCTTTAGACGCGTGTTAGACACTTCCAATGGGAGCGCATTTTGTCGATGTCACGAACTGCGCACGGAACACCGTCACGCACCATGAAGTTAGTTGCGAGTGAGAACCTTCCCTTCTTTGCTTTTCGGTCTGAAGGTATCCGAGCGGTGCACATATGGCGTTGGCTATTAGTCCAGTCGTAATGTACAAACATATGTCTGACGTATAAACAAAGACACAAGGCAGCGTCAATTTTTTACATCTTCTTTGAACCTCCAGGAATATGCTCTTAAAATTCAAAAAAATTTGAACGATTTTTAGCAATCCGAGATTATTGAGAAAAACCGTTGATTTAATTTGTTATTTTTTGTTATGGGCTTTTGTCGAAAAATGCTTTCTACAAAAATTGTATGCCGTGAGTTTCTCTACAAAGAGTCCTATGCAAAAATCGACTGACACAGTATAGCAGGAAATTGCAGTTAAAAAATAATTCATCTGTTTTGTTTAGAGTCTTTTTATACACATAATTATCTTTCGATGGTAAAATCTCCATCGATTTTATCTGTTTTGTTCAACGCTGGCCAGAATGCTTTGTTTATATCTTCTCAAGTTTTTCGTTCATGGATTCGTCATTATCTTCAATATGTCGTGTAACTTCTCATTGACCACCCGAAATACACGAGGCCCAAATTTTTTGGTCGAACCAAAATTGAAATGAACCACCGCAATGTACTGGCAAAACGAAGCGAAAGTACATTTTTTCTGATGCGTTGTGTAATGCTGGAAATTTGTGAATCCCGTTTGATAACTCACGCTCTTGCATCCGGCAGAAACTCAGTCTGTAACAGTGGATCTTAAGACTGCCATATTTCTTCGATTGGCCAAAATAAATACAAATAAATAAGAAAAGAACCATTTTATTTAGTAGTGTAACGATACTTTACTGACTCGTTTGGAGAACTTCTTATGTGACAAAAAAAGCGAAAGGGAACGATACGTCATGTACGAAGAAAATTAATTGTTTGTACTTTGTTTTTTAGCCGATTGTCACGATCCAAACTGCGGTGGTCATGGCGCGTGCGTCAATGGTAAATGTTATTGCAAAGCTGGCTGGCAAGGTGAAAGATGTGGTCAGGTTGATCAAAGGGTTTACAAATGTCTCCCTGGTTGCTCTGAGCACGGGTCGTATGACTTGGAAACGGCCTCCTGCATCTGCGAAGAACATTGGACCGGAGTGGATTGTTCACAGCCGAGTTGCGATCTCAAATGTGGACCCCACGGATCGTGCGAACAGGGACGCTGCAAGTCAGTAAACTATTTCCTCATTTATGATTTATCTTAGTTCCAATTACTACGTATTCTTTACACGTTTTATTTTTTTTTATTTTTTTTAATTCGAAAGATTGCGCGAGAAAACGCACGAGTCTCAGGGACTGCGAGTGTAAATGTGCAAAACTATTTAATTTAGAGTGAGAAACACCATTATTTTTCTAACTAATCGCGAGCTTACTTAACTCAATCCGTTGTTTTAACTTGTTGTACGTCTCAAAAAGGACACAATAATTCTATTGTTAAATAAAAAAATCACTGTAGGATTGCAAAATACGTGGGCCCAGAAACCCAATATCAGTTTAGCAATAATCAAATACGGACTCGTGATTCCGATTTTAATTTATAAACCGAGCGTCGTATGGTCGATCGATAAATTTGGTTCTATCGATTATGGATACTTACATTAATAATAACCGGCGATGTGTTTATAACCAGGTGTCACGATGGCTGGACGGGTACACAGTGTGATCAGAAACCCTGTGATCTCCGTTGTGCCGAGCACGGGCAGTGCAAAAATGGCACTTGCGTTTGTAGCCAAGGCTGGAACGGCAGACACTGCACGCTGCGTGAGTTTATAATCTTTATTAAATTTCATGCGACGAGCTATGGTCGACTTCTTATATTACTTCGCGTAGGCCGTTTACCCACTATTGAAAATATTCCGTAGAACTTTTTATCAGAAAATGTACAAATTTGTGTATTCGGTTTTTCACTGAACTAAATTCGGATCGAAGGTATCGGCTGGTTTATTAGACTACTGCGTATGTTCTATTATAGAAAAATTCGTAAAAATGATGGGCAATGAATTTTTTAGAATATATTATCGATAATAATCGGTGATCCTAGGGGCTAATTAAGATATTTGATTTCGACATATATCGTAACAAGCTGAAAATCATGTGTCGCATATTTGGATCTTTTAATTGATATAGAATTAAAAAGAATTTGTCAATTTCGGTGATGGTAATTGATTATTTTTGTGGATCCTATTATAAAAGCGGGTTGCGAGAACGGATGCAGCAGACATGGACTTTGCACCCTGCAGGAAGGTGAGTACAACTGCGAATGTTCGACTGGCTGGGCAGGCAGAGATTGCAGTATCGGGCTCGAGATGGAATGTAACGACGAAATCGACAACGATCAGGGTGAGTTTTTAAATGATTTAACGAGTTATACTTCAACGTTCGATCCGTAGAAGAGAATTATTATGATTTATTTTTCTGGTTTAAATATATTTTCATGCTGTAATTTCGTCATTGAAAAGAAATTCGAACGAGATGATTTAGGCATAAAAAAAAGTTGTACAAGAGTTGGTAATTTTTAAACTTTTTCTTCGTTCCGTAGACGGAATGCTCGATTGTTCGGACAGCGAATGTTGTGCACACTCGGCATGTGTCGAGCATCTCATGTGTCTCGTTAGCAGCGATCCTGTAGAGGTTCTGCTGCGGAAACAACCACCGAGCGTAACAGCCTCGTTCTTTCAAAGAGTCAAATTTCTCATCGAGGAAAAGAGCGTCCAGAGCTACGCCCATACCGACGAGTACAGTGAAAGGTAAGATAAGCATTAATCTATGAGAGGATAGCGATAATGAATTCTGCATATAGGAACAAATATATATCGCGCCAAAAACGATGAACAAGATATTAAGTTAAAAAAGAAAAAAAGGAAATATTAGACAGGATTAATTAACGAAAAAAAGACAAGGTCGTGTGTCTCAGATGGGTTTGGAGTACTTGGAGGACAAAAAACGAGTACGACCTCGCACAAATAATTGCGAGATTCAGTCTGCCAGGTATCTAAAGACGTTTCTCGGGAGAGTTCGACGATTCGAATCGATTCATAATACTTAATATAGAATTAACCTCTTTCCATTTGGCACTAAAAAATGAAGAATATTCTTTCCACGGACGTCGCGAAGAGGCAAGCGGGAAGTATCGTGCTGCAATGTGAACAACGGACTAGACGAGTATAACGTGCAATCACACGAAAGTAATTCCTCATTTTAAACGTGATTTCGAAGATTTTTCGCAACGTTATACAACATTCTTTCTCTACCAAAAAAAAGAAAAAATATATCACATTTATTTTGCGTAACTGACAGTGCGGCAAAGATTCATACGGTTGGAATAATTGTTGTTTCTTCGATATTTCTATGTAATATAAATCAGGTACACATAATATAAATTTAAGTTTTATTTCCTCGGCAAAAATATCAAAATAACAAAAGACGATTAACGTGAGAAATACAGAACGAAAAAAATGTAAATAAATCGTATCAATTCTTTCGCCGATTGGATCATGTCGTAAAGTCTCTCTCGATATATTCGAATGTACTCGCGCTGACGAGTCAAACATAAAAAGCTGCCTGCCACCTTCTCGTGTATGCGCACAAATTCATAAAGCCAAATGTCGTACTATCTACTATCGACGATCGGTGGCCGGGTTTGCAATTCTCCGTGGATTAAGTTAGAGTCGGCACAATACGCGATAGGAGGAAACCTTTCATAATCGGAATTACGTCTCGATTCTTTGTAACGTATCCGAGCCTCGGTAGTTGGTGGGGGCGATGGTACAAAAGCAAAGAAGTCGACAAACAAAAAAAACAAACCAGATTTTTAGTTGAAAAAGTAACGAAGCGAAGATTAATCATCACGAAGTAAAAAGTCAAAGCTAGTGAGGGGGAAGCGATGCTAATAAAGTTTTCGGCTAATAAATAAACTACTACCGATGTGTGGGCTCTCTCTCTACGGACCGCATCACGAATTCGTAGTAGCGGAAGCGTACGTACAAAAAACTCCCTCAACCAAACTTCGAGTGGTAATAACGTTCGGTTAGCTGACTTTTATTTAACCCACCCATTTCCCGATACACCTCGCGCCGTCTATATTTGTGTATATGTAATAGTTGAATGCATCGTTGTCGAATCGTCGAACAGTCTCGAGGTTCGTCGGGTGACAAACGCCACCCTTGCGTGGGCTACAACCATTACCAAAATTCCCCGCCGACCCCTCCTGACTCATCATCAAACAGATATGTATGTGTGTGTGTTTGCGTGCGTGCCTGCGTGCGTGCGCATGTTTGTGTGTGTGTGCGCGTGCGTGTGTGTGTGTGTGCGTGCGCGTGCATGTGTGCGTGCGTGTGAGTGTGTGTGTGCGCGCGCGGGTGTGTGCGTGGCTGTGTGCCTGCGCGTGTGTGTGTGGGGGAGGGGGGAGGGTGGCTATGTATGCGTGCGTGCGCGCGGATGTGTGGATACATATATAAATCTCCTAGTCCCAGTGTTTTACCCGCCCTGTTCTTCCTCCCCCGAATGTCAAGTGCATCGACGATCGCCTCGGTAACGCGCTGCCGACCGAAGGACTATTTCCATCTCGTCGCACTCTTTCCACGTGTTTCTTTTTTCTTGTCGAACGATCTGTCGTTATTATTATTGATATTATGTATCGTTTAAATCCAATACTTTCATTATATTTTGTTGCGTTCTTGAAAAAAAAAAAAAACAGAAAACATAAAGAAAAAGAAAAGAAAGTGGGAGAAGGATAATTGTCGGACACTAATAAAAATATTAAAGGAAGAGAGTGAGAGAGATCACAGAAAAGTCCGATTGTTGGGTGCATACGCAATATCGATGCTACACAGTGCGAATGAAATTGCTAATGATTTTTTCTGAACTGATATTGGAAATATTCGGTAAACAAAAAAATTCTGTGGCGATACACGAAAGATAGAATCTGATTTTCATTTCATTTTTCTTTGTTTCGGTCTTCTTGCGTTTCTCGAGATTGAAAAAGGCTTTTCCGTTAAAATTATCGGAGATTCACAATACTCGACCGAATCGCCACAGAAATTCTTGCAAACGGTTTCAAAATTTTCTTTTTTTTCTCTTAACTTTCACGCAGTTTACATGAGGGTGAGTAAAGTATATCGCTACATATTCTTAACCCTCGGAGTATCGGGCTTCATGAACACCCGTAACGTATCACACGAAAGTATTGATAGTGGGGTCACTCGGTGACTCCGCCTGGTACTCTAAGAGTTAAGAACATTGACGATAGCTTGCAATTTACGATGCGATTTTATACAAAAAAAAGAAAGCGGGAGAGAAAGTGGGAGCGAGTGAGAGAGGGGCGGGAGGGGAAGAGAAAGCGAGAGAGAGAGAGAGAGAGAGAGAGAGAGAGAGAGAGAGAGAGAGAGAGAGAGAGAGAGAGAGTGAGTGAGAGAGAGAGAGAGAGAACGAGTGAGAAAGCGGGAGACGGGAGACCCTGGAAATATTGTTCGTTCGGCACTGCTCTGCGAGGTGGATCATCGTACGATGCAGGTGAAAATCATAATTCGATGAAAAAACATGGCTTTCACTTTTTGTATCACTGCGTTCGGGGGATTCGTGTAATTTGTCTAGTGTTTGACCCTTATGTGTGTACCCTAACCACTACCAAAGACTACCACTGGACCGAATAGGTGAAAGCCCCCAAGTGGCTCAACTTCTTTAGTGATATAAAAGGGAGAAAGAGGGGGAGGGAGAGAGAGAGAGAGGGAGAGAGAGAGAGAGAGAGAGAGAGAGAGAGAGAGAGAGAGAGAGAGAGAGAGAGAGAGAGAGAGAGAGAGAGAGAG
>JAPYZT010002344.1:0-16602 GCA_030522965.1 Tryphoninae sp. A BG-2022a
TATTAAATTAATATAAATATTATATTATTATTGTTAATATATTATTGATCGGGTTAAAATAAATGTATATTTTATTTAAACAATAATAATAATATTAACAAGCCGAGGATGATAATAATAATGGGTTTAGGCAATCCACCGAAAAGCTTTTTGATTTAACCAATTTTTCAGATTATTATGAAAATAATGTTTTCCTTCTTTGTTCGAGAAATAATTCATTGTTTATCGCACAATAATGATTTCTAATTACGTATTTATTATTATAGTTTATTATCATTGTCAGCCATCAGTTATTAGTTATAATTATTTATATTATTAAATTAATATAAAGATCGGGTTAAAAAAAATTCATATTTTATTTAAACAATAGTAATAATATTAACAAGCCAAGAATGATAATAATAATGGGTTTAGGCAATTCACCTAAAAACTTTTTGATTTAACCAATTTTTCAGATTATTATGAAAATAATGTTTTTACTTTTTTTGTTCGGGAAATAATTCATTGTTTATCGCACAATAATGATTTATAATTATATATTTATTATTATTATAGTTTATTATCATTATCATCCATCAGTTATTAGTTATAATTATTTATATTATTAATCGTATTAATATTTATTTATATTATTAAAAAATAAATTTATATTTGGTAATGAGTGACTTGAGTAAGCTGCGATAGAGCTTGCTACCGTAGGAATGCAACAAGATCGACTGGAGCTCGAATGAAAGAAGAATTCTCACATTCTTCAGATTTTCCAATATCCACGTAGTCACAAATGTTTTCTTCTCTGACTAATTTGTAAAACAGCAGCTTGACAAATTATTATAAAAACTTTTCCCCTGATAAAATTCTAGCCTGATGCATTATAATAGAATTCAGTCGTAAAATTGATTTAAAGAAAGACAAAAATAATAATTTATCAAATTTAATAAAGAATTTTAATTAAAAAATCTTATCTCAAGCTTTTGTAGCTAAATACATTTTTTTGTAATAATTAAGAAAATCATCGAATCATAAATGAACGAATTTTGACACGTTGATTTTCAGACTCGTTCGTATTACCATCTACCCTTAAATACCTATAAATAACATCGAAGTAACGATCTTTCAAACCGTGGCTCAAATTATTTGTCAATGCAGATAAGAATTTTCGTAATCTGTTTAGTCCATCTTAGGATTTCGTAACGAAAGTTTAAGTCGAAGATTTTGATGAAATTCTCGTCTCGAGCTCTCGTCCACCCTTTCCCTTTCTCGATAGTGTACGATTTAATTATGAGATAATTCGGGATTACAAGCACATGGCGAGGAAAGTGACTGCGAAGAAATTTAGCCTTTCTCCAACGTTATATCCAGTCAGCTTAAATTTGCGTTTCGTGCATGCATAAAATATGCATGAGCAGGCCTTGCCAAAAGTCTAGATCAGCGAGTATATCTGCATACGTTCGCTAGATCCTACCCCAAAAGCTATGAACCATTAAATCCTGGATTTCCCTACATTCTATTAAGATGGCCGACGATTTCGGAGAAGACGATAAAAAAACATCTAAAAAACCATTCTACCCCTAATAGAAGGTAAATACAGAGGTTGACTGAGCATTAGCTAGAGCCTACTCGCGCATACAAATTTCGAGCATGAAAATAGAAGCCAATCTCCTTCAAAAGGGGCGATCGAGTCTCTTTTCCTATCGTAAAATAAAATTCTTCAATTTTATCGTATAAAATAAACACTTTGCATCGAACGAATTTATATTCAACTGTGTTACAACAATTAATTGTATAAAAAACATATTCAATTTTTTATTGTCAAGTTGACAATCTATTTATTATTTATAAATATTACTCAAAGCTGGTAAATAATGTTAAAAATTTCAATAAATTATTCCACAAAAAATAATTATAATTAACTGCTGAATATTGGAATTTCTTCTGTAACGATATTAAACATAAATTTCTTAACACCCCTTGCATATCTTACGGTTCAGTAACTGAAATCTCAAAATCTCATAAAAATAAGATTTTCCTGTGAATCTTTAATTTTTCCACCTCGTTCACGATTCGGAAAATCCACCATGAAATTCTCCAGTAATAATTCTTTCTTATTCGTAATCGGATATTGTATAATTGTATAAGAAAATGAAGAAAAAAAGTCGAGTCGAAAGCGACGATAAAAAGTAAACGGTGTCAAAGGAGAAAAGATAGCCACGTGGGTTAAATGAATAAACGAAGCTGGGAGCGAAGGAGATCCTCACGTTGGTTGCTGCACACCTGTCCGAATGTTGGGTAACGAGCCAAGAAACAACACGAACGATCCATACGAATTCGCGGTCTTTCGAGAAGCGAAAGAATCGAGGGACGAGAGAACGACGTACAATGCTTGGGTAAAGTGAGAAAACCGGTTCATCGTACGCATTCGAACGCAGCAGCAGAACGAAGCAGCATCCCTGAATAGTCTAGAAGGAACAAATGGAACCCGAGAGATTTCCTCTCTCCTTGGTACATCGTGTTTTCACATCCCTACCAATGCTCTTTCTACTAGCTTGTATCATAAAACCGTCAAGTTTCTACCTTGTAAAGTAACATTTTCCACTCTCCGACATTTTATTCCTTCTACAACATTCGTGATATTGTCAACGGGATAAGAAATCTATCGGTGTTGCTGTCATTACGGAAACAACGAAACGACAAACTCGGATAGAATTTATCTCGCTCGTCGTTTCGTCAATTTAACAAATATTAACGTTCCCTAGGATTTGAATTGTCAAATTTGTATCTTTTTTTTCACAGTCTTCCAGAAGGTATTTCTTCGTATCGATTAATTATCGTGGTTAATCATTTTGAGTGGATTTAATTTTGATAATAGGTCGAGTCAAGTTTTATTTAAGTCGCTGTGAAACATCACTTGGCGATTTAATTTTGTGAAGTGTCGATTTTTTAATATTTAAAAAGAAGCAGATATGCTTGATCTTCTAAAAAATGGATTTTGATAAAGTAGATGAATAAAACTTGATTTGAACTAAGGAATTAAAATTGTAATTGTTTAAAGATTTTTATTTTATTGGGTTTTTTTTTAAACCTGAACTAACTTGTATATATAGAATGTTTCATTCTTGAGCTTCTGGAACGTTTTTCCACAGCTTAAAACAAAATTGTTTAACAACTATTTGCTACACTTCAATCACTTTCATAGCGCCAAATTTCCCCTAAAATGCGTTAAAGCAGCCATGCTAAGGCTGGATGTTGAGTCATTCAATCTCTTGTTCAACTTCCGGCACGAATCTTAGGAAAGGGGAAGTCGTTCATCGTTGCACATGCGTATGTCTGTCGTTTGACACACCCGGTGCTTGCAGCACTGTTCTCAGATTTATTTTTAAGCTCTCGGGGAACACACACGAGGACCTTACCCTTTTAAATCTTGCCCCACTGAACTCTCACTACATTTAATGTTCATGAATCTTTCATTTCAGATTCACAAAAAATTCTATTTCGATGAAATAATGTTAACTTCTTCCGGCGAAATTTATAAACTCTAATGTGTTCTTTTAACTTTTTAGAACATCTTGGATAAGGGTGAAAGGTCGTAAAAAATAGAAGTAATTAAGGATATGTACCGGGAAAGAAATTTCGTCCGGAAACAAGTAAAAGTAGGGACTAAGATCTAGATGCGTGTTATAGAAAAGAATATAATTGAAATAGATTTGTCAAGTACAATCGGTTACGAAAATATTCCAACACTAACATAAAGTTGCTTTTTCTGTTCTCTATTTCAACTAACTGTTCGAAGATCCAGCCAATTATGGCGTGATATATTAGAACTTACTTTTCAAGTAACACGAAAGCAAACAATAATTATTTCGTACGTACGATTGTTTAAATAATACGAGAGAATCAACGAAACCACGAATTTTGTATCACAAAAAGTATTTAGACAACGTTGGTATACTGTTAGTAAAAATATATAATAGTCGTTGAATGGGAATAACTACCACTACAATTTTCTTAAACATAATGATTCTTAAGGGACTTGCACATAATGTGAATGATCGAGTATTTCCCAGGACAAATTATAATTTTTTAAGAAATGAGTGGCGAAAGCAATGACACTTCATTTTAAATACAACAGTTCGTCCTTTTCTATCGGGGAAAAGGGAAACTGTTAACGTGAAATTGAAAATTTGTTGAAAATGAGTAAAAGTACTGTTGCCGTCCTATACATAAAAAGATACAATAACAATAAAAATAAAATTCACTTGGAAAACAGAAAGAGCAACTCTAGGTTAGTGTCTGAATATTTTCGTGACCGACTGCATGTTTATTAACAAGACTATCCTAATAATAAACATGTTTCTGTTAGGCTTGATTATAAGTGATATAGACTAGTAAATGCACATGAATGTGAGTTATATAAACACATTCTCACCATACTCCACGACTGTACAAAAATAAACGTCTTACAATGCGGGTGACAATTGCAAATCAATTTTACGAAGACAATAACAATAAACAATTTGAAACTAGAGGAAAGCAACATGTTTCATTACATTCTCTCGCAACTTTCCTTTACGTTTCCGATTCAGCTCTTCCGAATCGCTCGAAATCGGCGCTCAACTCTTGTATATATCGGGGTTCGTTCATCGGATTTGATGATCTGGTCGATTCATCCCTGGACTTGGTCAGACCCTCCATTAGCGATGTGTCCTCTAACGATGATGAATCTAGCGAGACTTTTGCATTAAAACAAAATAATAATGTTAATGAAAATGCGAATAAAAGGTTTGCAGCTCGAAAAATTCTCGGTTGTGGAATTACTCACTCTCGCTATCAGATTTATGCTCTTTCTCCGCCATTTCACCCTTTTCGTAGCCAAAACCATCGTCCATCGATCCATCTTCATAGGCAAAATGTAGGTACGACAGTATGCAGACCAGTGCTATGAAAAACAGGTTCGTACTAATGCCAATAAAGGCAGATAGAACGGGCCAGTGAAACATCAAATAGCGCAACCCGGATAGATGCGCGTTTATTCCTATTGTTGCGGAATAAAATTCAATGTGCCGAGATTGAATTTCCACGTGCATCACTGTCACCGGATGACTCTGCAGTGAATAAGAAAGAAAATTTGTAATTTTTCGACAAGATAATTTGTACATTATGACCCTATCGTTAATAGCCACGTTTCGATATTGAAAAATGGCGAACTTTTTGGCATCCTATGATTGAGTGGTTATTTATTAATTTATTAACATTCGAATCCAAAGAAGTTTCACTCTTCTTTTATCCAATAGTGGAAAAAATAAAAATAACATAATCTGTTTAACTTCCATCTATAAATGCACTAAACACAATTATAAACTTTGACTATGCTTTTCTCAAAATTACATTTTCTGGAGGTTTTGCTCTGAAGCCTGTCACTTGTAAATTTAAGCAGGCCTTTTTATGCTATTTGCGAAATTCAACGGAGAGTTATTTATACGTAACTCCATAGCAGCAAAATGAAACTTATCAAAGCGAGTGCCTACGTGTCAATTTCGCCAAGTCTTTATCTCTTATATCTATTAAAAGTTTAAAATAGATATTTATAATTAGTAATAATAGGGCTTATGTTTATAAAATATCTCATATCTAATGCTATTCATATGGTGCATGAATATAAAATGTAATTTAAAAGTGTATAATAAATGACGGTGTAGGAATTCGAAATTTGTTGCTTCAATTCTATAAATTTGTGATGTCTTGAAGAGGCCAAAGGAAGACTCGCTTTTGCGAATCGCTTGGATTGTTAATATATTCTTCTATGTATATTCAAGATTTGGAGATTCATTCGGAATTAACAAGATAGACAGCTTCTTCACTATTTACACGAATCTGGTCACAAACCGTTTTGCGTTGATACTCCTCAATGTATTTTTGAGAAAAAAGGATGCTTTTTTGTTACCAAATATATTTCATATTGAAGAAATAAATTTGTAAAATTATGTTGTTATTAAGTTTTTTGAAACAGTGAGGCATTATTTGCTGGTCAAATATTCACTGTTGTCAGCCTCTTGTCAGTAGCAAGCTCCGCCAAACTTACCTGATCCTCCTCGAAGTTACCGAAAAGCTCCAGAACAATATACTGTTTCTCCTCGCTAGATCCAAAAATCAGCATTGGTGAGAACGTAAAAGTCGTAAGCATATGCAACAAGGAACTGCGATAGTGTAACATCGCTGCTCGACACGAGTGCTCAACGAGAAAACCATCACGGCTTCTCAACTCCGCACATACCATAAACATCCCTGAAGAGAACATAAATTGACGAACAGTCCACAAAAGCAACCGATAAAAATTGTCAAAATAACGCCAGAAAAATTAAAGATTTTTTTCTTCGCTGTTTACCAAGTTCCTTGTTGGCAGGGGATTCAGGCATTTCCAGATACAAATTAACTTTGTATGGCTGACCAACCATCAGGAGCTGTTGCTTCTTTGTTAATTGTACATGTGCCGATGGATAGCTACATGGTCCTTTTGTCTCATCACAAGACCTATCGCCGAAACAAAAACTTGTTCTCCAATATCCATCTTTAAGGGAAGGCTGTAAGTACTTTTGTCTCATTAATACAAGGTTTTCATAACAAGATTGTTAACAAACAACTTTTCTGTTATGTTTTCTAATTGGAAAGCCATTGTGGAAATAAAAGAAACGTGTCACGAATTTCTTGTGCAGCGAATAATCTGGACAGTTGAAAAAATAATGTTTATGACAAATGACATAGGTGCTGATTTTGTAAAGTTGAAATGACTCAAGAATTACTAGATACAAAATATTAATATTTTATACAAAAATAAAGTAATAGGTATTACCTTCCATTGTTTACTATAGTGTTAACTGTCATTGTTGGTATTGTGCGATAATTAAAGATCAAAACAGATACATAATGACTATAAATAAAAAACAAAATTGTACTGGTGTTTTACTGGATAATAGAAAAACAGTGCGGAGGATAACCCTTTTTAACAGTTTCTTTTACTAAAACGTACAACCTTGTGAAAACATTCTACAAAGTAAACTATACCAGGACAGAAATTGTTGGTGCAGACAAACATTCTTGTTTTTCTGATAAGTAAAAGTGCGGTTAGGCTCACTTGAACTGCAGATGAACCGGTCTGATGTAGGACATACTCGGCATATACGCATAATAAAATGCCGTGTAGAGAAATATCGATATCCATACAACAACAACTGCACTTATAACAATAATGCCACCACGAAAGGCTGCGTCCCGTGCCGATTGTACACCCTGGGACGTTTGTTGTTGTACAGTGAAGAATCTTTCACTAACATGACGGAATAACCTCGAGAACAACATATTTTTGTCAACAGCTCCTACTCTATCAAACGAAATGCCGAATGAACTGTAGGAATCATCTGGTACAACGATGATTTAGTCGTCGTTGCTGAATTCGTGATATTTGGACGATAAGATATATCTTGCCTATTCGGAGTAACAATCTTTGCGTTGCCCTGATTAATCCATGCCAAAGTACAATAGTATATGTATGGATCGTATGGATCGAAGACTCTCCTTAGTTTCGACAGCTACCATCGATGGCAGCACCAGTCGATTCGACAACGACTGCCATCTCGCACCTATTTCACCAATTACGAATATGAAAACCATGAAAACGTTGAGGTTAGGAACGATTTTCAGTTTTCGGTGGATTCAATTCTCGACAAGCGGTGCAGCGGCAATACTCTTTGTTGTGTATATGTTTACAATTGTCATGAAATAATGGCAGACGTTCGAGATATTTTGGATATCGAAGCTCCTGCTTCGAGCGAACTCACGAAGGAATCCATACTGGGCGTTGATAAGAAGAATAAACGAAAATATGATTACAAAGTGCCAAAACGACCGGAGGGTATGCACAGGGAGGTATTTGCCCTGCTATGTAAGGACAACACCGACGTACCACCGATATATCCGACAGACACAGGTACGGGATATAAACAGGTCCGTGCGAAATTGGGCATGAGAAAGGTAAGACCGTGGAAATGGACACCTTTCACTAATCCCGCAAGAACCGACGGTGCGGTTTTTCATCATTGGCGACGTGTCGCCGACGCAGGCAAGGAATATCCATTCGCAAAGTTCAACAAGAAAGTGCCGATACCCTCGTACACGAATGCTGAATACGTTCAGCATTTAGTAACGAGCAATTGGACACGTGCAGAAACCGATCATCTGTTCGAACTTTGCAAAAGATTCGATCTTCGATTTATCATTATCAAAGATCGTTGGGACAGAGCCAAATTTCTTGCTAGAACGGTGGAAGAGCTTAAAGAAAGATACTACCAGGTCTGCGGAGCTCTGACTCGTGCAAAGTCACATTCGGACAAGATCTACACATTCGACGCCGATCATGAAAAACGACGCAAGGAACAGCTCAGAAAACTCTTTACTCGGACTCCAGAACAGGTCGAAGAGGAACAAACATTGTTGGCAGAATTAAGAAAGATAGAGCAGAGGAAGAAGGAGAGAGACAGAAAGACGCAGGATTTGCAAAAATTGATAACTGCTGCAGATCATCAGGCAGATCCCCGAAAGAGCGAGAGAAAATCATCAAAGAAGAACAGTAGCTCGTCAAGAAATAGGCCCAATAAATCAGATTCTTCGCACGTGAGATAATTTTTAGATCAATGAAATGTTTTTTTCCCTTGACCCTATTGCCTCTTAATAATTGAAAGTTTAACGGCGATCTCGTGTTTAGACCGTCAAATTACAGGTCGTCGAGGCAGCAGGGATCAAATTTCCTGATCTGAAAAACAGCGGGGTGACTCTCAGGTCACAAAGAATAAAATTACCGAGCAGTTTGGGCCAGAAGAAAATGAAGGGCATCGAACAAATGCTAAACGAACTCCAAATTGGTACCGTGAAAGATGGATACGATATCATAACTCGTTTTTCTCAAATGATCTTTTTCTTCTTTCTATTCCTAACTTTCAATTTTATTGCAGAACTAAATCCTCCGCCCACGGAACAGATTTGTCAGCAGTTCAATGATCTGCGTAGTGATATTGTGTTACACTATGAGTTGCGAGGAGCTCTGGCCACGTGCGATTACGAGTTACAATCGTTGAGGCATCAGTACGAGGCTTTAGCACCTGGCAAGGTTGGTATTATAGAAAGTTGTCAGAACATAACGCACATACAATATCAAAATATTGTTACAAAAACAATTTTCAGACGCTAACGATTCCGGCGGCTCTTTTGCCAAAATCGGACACTGAAGTGAAAGCTGATATTATCGACGTCGTCGGATCTCCCAATACACCAGCCGTCGGACAGTAAGATACCATTGTTAAGAGTTTAGCATGAGCTAACTAATCGATTGTACAAAGTTTCCATTTTAATGATCATGTATTTGTTAATTTATGATAAAATAAAAATTCTAAGCATTAATTCTCTTCTTGCTCCACTGTTTAAACGCATTTTGCATTTTTTGATTGTCAACTATTTCGACTAAATAGATATGAACCTGGCTAATAAAAATACTTGCAAGCATTTGGTGTTTCTTATCGCCTCAAATCAACCAATATTTTCTCCAACTAAAGTTTAACTCAGTATTTTTTGTAACTTTGACTCATCCACGTATGAACATTTTTCAAACAAAAACTTTTTATAAATACCTCATTTAAAGTCGTTCATATAGCTTGAAACTATGCAACAAATTTATGATCAAATAGAACAATATAGAACTGAAATACAAAATGAATCTATTCCACGTTATTAAAAAATTGTTGAAACAAACAAACATATTTTCATTGAATTATAATATTAGACGTAAGAAAAAACAAAAACGTTAATCTGTTCATTCGTTCTAACTTTAAATACTTACACAAATTATTTCTTTACCTAAAAAAACTATTTTCCCTTTTGTTCACAGAAATTCAATGACACAAGATCGCTAAATGACTCGGCGCTTCCTGGACACTAAACTTACAATGAAATGAACAATAGCTCAGTGGACATAGCAAATAACTATTGAATTACAACGCATTAGCACAACGAGACTAAAACTGTATCGATTGTGGTGGATCATAATCGAATTTTTCTGAAATCAATCGTATAATCATCGGACAGGATTTTATAAATCATAGTCACAATTTAATTACTTATATATCTGTGTATTTTATATTGTCGACAAAAAGTAACAATGTACGGTATACCGTATAATTTATCTACAACAATCTACAATAGATTACAATATGTTTTTGTTGTTAGGCTGGTGGATAGATAGAAGAAGGGGGAGGAATATTTAAGGGGGATGGATGGTCGACTCAGGCCTCCTTCGTTCATACACTCCCATAGTTAGTTGTATGAGTTTTTAGTTTTCGATATCTACGACGAATAAATTGATATCTCTAGTCGTTCCCATCGTTTAATCCTCGTTTTTTCTCTCGTATGAAATAATGTATATTATGTTGCGTGTGTGTGTTTTGGGTTTATTTTGTCTGTATATGTATGTGTATGCAGTTGTCTGTGTGTGTGTTGCGTGTCGATGCCAACTTTCGCGCGTGGCATTTAGGTATTTCTCGCACGAACAAACGTAGCGTTTTTTTTTCATTAGTTTTTTTCATTGCCTTTCTCTTCTTTTATAAAGCTCGAGGAGGCGAGTTTCATTGGCGTTTATGCGCCATTTATCTAATTATCGATGCCAAGGTTTGAATTGTTAAATGTCGTTTCTTCTTGCTTACTCTCGCGTTTCCTTTCTTCTTGAAATTATTCAATAGTTTCCACGGTTTGTCTACCCATCGCCCACCGCTGCATCGGAAATAACACCCCTCGGTAGTTATAATGTATGGTGTGAATCGCCGATGTTTAATACAAGTGAAACAGGAGATCGCACGTGATATTACCATCAAAAATCTCATCGTCGAAAAATAAATTAATCAGGAACGGTTTAGTCGCGGGGGCGTCTCTATACATCACACAAACCCAATTAACACATCATCTGCGCGCACTTCTTTTCATTTACTTAAATGTTTCTTTATCATTTTGTTGTTTTTATCAAATTCTCTACATTTTGCACACGCTCTTCGATAATACATCGGATAAAAGTAGCTCGTTGGTTGAGGAACGTCGAGGTCTTAAGTTGCTTTTTCTTATAAATTATAATTCCCATTATCTTTATCAATTTATCAACTCTATAACGAAATTATATTGCGATTACAACGAAATTTTCTCCAGTCAACGAAAACGTTGATCGATAATTATCGTTGAATCGCGATATTTGATTCCAGCCAATTTTCATTTCTTGTTCTTCAAACCAACTAAATCAAGCGCACAATATTTCAGACCATCATCAACCAACGAAGATTTGGACTATTATTAGATTCGTTCTTTCAATTTGCACAGCGTTTTTTTTAAAAACTCTACGAGTCGTGGAAATACAATAATGTGCTTTTTGCAAGAATTTATAACGTGCTCACTACACCGCTGGAAACAAAAGATCTAAAAAATAAACAATATACCGTGAAATTCAGGCTTCGAGTCTGCCGGTGTTGCAATTGTCCCATCGCACATATATATTGTTTTAAAATTTATCGCTTGCACCGTGCTTAAGTGCCAATGTTACATGTTCTGTTTTTTTTTGTTTTTCTTCCTTTTAGTCGATTAGATTAGTAGGCTTAAGGTTCGTACAACGTGTATCTTGTCGACGAGAGCGACGGTACATAATATCAGTATTAAGGGAGATTTTCGACATTGGCGACAGCGCTAATAAAATGTAGCCAGCCTCGATAATTGGTTTTTTTTTTTTATTCGGGGAAGTAAAGACTCGGGTCTTAAATTCTCTTAACTCCATAATGAGAATTACATATTTTTCGTTTCTATTAGGAGAGCAATGATTATGAGCACGAGGTCAGAATACAAGAGACTCGCGATAATTGCGTTTTTTGTCTCTAATTGTAGCTTTTTTTTTCGTTAGCAATAAGTGCAGCATAGTTAGCTATTTTGTTCGCAGTTAAATTGGGAATCTTTCGAGGTCGACCGTATCGAAGATAATTTTATAGCGGAGAAAGATAGCGAAGGGATTGTGAAATTTTTGAAATTTCCCCATCGTTTTTTAAACGACGATAACAATAATAACAATAATAACGATAATAATACAGAATCGAATTTTTTTCTTTGGTATATTTAAACAATTCTGCAGTGCGGATCGAGGTTTGAATTTTCGTAGCGAGATATTTTGGAGCGAATCTACGAACATCGTACGAATGAAACGTGGTTTTTTATGGACAAAGCACGGGGTAGTTGGGGAGGAAAAATTGTTGAGGTGTAAGTGGAACGAGGAGGAGAAGGAGGAAGAGAAGAAGAAGAAGAAGAAGAAGGAAGAGGAAGCAGACGAGGAAGAAGAAGAAGAAGAAGAAGAAGAAGAAGAATAGCGGTGTACTGAATTATTTTCGAGTTTTTTTTTTTGCAGTGCGGTGCCGAGACAATATATTACCGATATGTAATCTAACGCACATGAAATGGTATGTATAGTTCGTCCCTTCTTTTTGTTCCTTCTCTCAATAATCTTGCCACTTTGTTTTTCCTCATGCCCTTCGATTCAGCGAACCGTTATAGTTTCAACTTTTTACAATGAAATTGAGCAGCATTCGGATTTAAATAAAGCCAAACCACTCGACATTAATCACCGAGAAAATAATTGTGAACAACCGTGGTGAAGATAAGAAAAATAAAACGGAGAACGCAAGAAAACAAGAAGAAGAAAGAGAAAAAAAAACCAATAATCTTCGATCGTCTAATTTCCGAATAATTCGTAAATTAATTAATCCTTTCGTAAAGTATTTCACCGTCTTCCTTCCCGTAATTATTCAGAATTATTTTTCCGACAGATTATTTCGAACGGTTCGATCGATTGGAATGATGGATCAGCTTCGTTACCATTAGTCTTGGACGTCGGAAACTCGTTTATACATTCGATAGAATATTTTTGTTTTCTTCTTTATAATAATAATAATAATAATTATAACAATATTTCCTTTCACAGTAGCCTTCCAGAGGTATAATATATCGTATAGACACGCCCGCCATTTACATATATATATATATATATATATATATAAATATACATACATATATATGTATATATATATGTACATATATATAGATATGTTTCAATGATGATGATTAAACACTAAAAAGCCAGGCGCGAATTTTCAAACTACTAACTTTAATTGGCAAGTATTAACATAGTCAATCGTAATGTACATTATTTTTCTTCTCCGTATATCTTATTTTTTATTTTTCATATATATATATTTTTTTCGTTTCGTGTTCTTTCCTCGATATATATATATACATATATATTGGTATATATATATATGTGTATATGTATATATATTTGAAACGAGATATATAATTTCAAACAATCTTTGCAACGGACCGAAAAAATGTTTATGGACTTTTTTTTCTCCATTTTATTTCTTATCGTTTTTTTTTTCATTTGTGTGTGTGCGTGCGTGTGTGTGTATGTATGTATGTGTGGGTGTGTGTGTGTGTGTGTGTGTGTATGCGTGTGTGTGCGTGTGTGTGTGGTTGTGGGGTGGGGGTGTGTGGGTGTGGGGTGTGTGTGTGTGTGTGTGTGTGTGTGTGTGTGTGTGTGTGTGTGTGTGTGTGTGTGTGTGTGTGTGTGTGTGTGTGTTTGCATGTATATGTTTTTTTTCATTATACTTCAACATGTAACATGAAAAACCGTGCTTATCATAAGACATTTCCTACATAACACGGCTACGGTATTTTGTGACGCCAATAAGTACGGCACGACCACATTTTTAATTCGGCCCTCTTTCACTGGAGCATCTCTCTCTCTCTCTCTCTCTCGCGTTCTTTCTTCGTTTTTATTTAGTGTTTTTTTTTGTTTTTTTTTTCTTTGTTTTGTTGTTTTTTTTCATTTTTTTAAACCATTTTCATCATTCGTTTATTTATAGAACTCGTATATAATAATATCATCATTAATGTGTTGTTGTTGTTGATGTTGTTGTTGTTGTTGTTGTTGTTGTTTTTTCCCCTTTCATTATTCAGTTAAATAATACGTATATACATATATACACATACGGATATGTACAATATAACATATGTATATGTGAATATATATATATATATATAGATATATATATATTTATATATATATATTCTTATGATTCTAGTAGTTACTATTTCTCTCTCTCTCTCTCTCTCTCTCTCTCTCTCTCCCTCTCTCGCTCTCTCTCTCTCGATGCGACTGCCATTCATTTTACGCTCCGGTTATTTTGAACATTTTTTTAAAATCTCCGGTTTTCCCTTATTCTCACGCTCTTTCGCTCTTCCACGTGCACTCGATCTCTCTTTCTTTCTCTCTCTCTCTCTCTCGTTCGTGCGAAATACAACTGCCGTTCGTCTTAAAAATTGCTTCTCATACATATACACACATATATACATATATATATATGTATATATATATACGCGAAGCTCTATGGTAGACAACAAATGATTAGCCTAAACGATTTATCCGTATCGGTGGTTGTGTCTTTTTCTGTGTTTCTTCTTTCTTTGTTTTTTTTTCTCTTTCTTCGTCTCCAGATCCTCTCTCGTTACACATTAATCGATCGTACTGTTTTTTTTTTAAATTTCTTTTATTGTAATTTTACTTTATGTATTACTGCTTTGTTTTCTCTTTAACTCTCATTTTACTTGTTTGAAGTTCCTCGTCGCTACGTCGTTTATTTAATATATGCCGTAAAAATTTTGTATATAATGATATTAATAATTGTTATATATTTCATTTTATATTTTTGTATTTTTGTGTTTTTTTTTTGTTTATTTTTTCTTTTTTCTGCTTGGATTCGCGCGCAGTGGTTAATCGCAGTGGGGGCCAGTATCATAAATTATCTCGAGACTTCAATAACCGCCTGAATATTTTTAATATCGGAATCGATGAGATTATTCATCTCTTCCTCTCTCTCTCTCTTCCTTTTTCTCTCTCCCTCACCCTCCCCCTTCTCTCTCTCCACTTTCTCCCTCTCCCCTCCCCCCTCTCCCACTCTATCTTTCTCTCTCGGCTCTCCGTATTCATTTTTGTTTGTCTCATTTTCTTTTTACCTCTTTCTTTAATAAACATCGAACAATATATTTGCATGTGTGTGTGTGTGTGTGTGTGTGTGTCCTCTGTTTATGTATGTATCTGGGTATGCGCGCGTGCGTGTGTGCGTGAGTGCGTGCTGTGTATGTGGGCGAATAATAGTAAGGTGGAGGAGGTAGTAAGGGGGGAGGGCTATCGTAGCAAATCTCGTGACCACACGATAATTGATAACGTGGATTAAAAACCATTATCTAATTTTCAAATGCATTCATTATATTGTTCCTGTAATAATAACGTTTCGTTTGTATAATATTTTCTTTTCCTTTGTTTCTCCTTTCACAAAACGATGTCAGTCGTTAGATTTTCAATATTACCCACGAATTTTCCTCTAACAATAAGCGTATCTCACCACCACTGACCAAATATATATATATATATATATATACAGGGTGAGTTTCATAAGGGGTGTCAAACTTTATTTTAAGGTAGATGGGATCATTACAAACAAAAATTGTAAATATATATTAGGGGTATTTTTAATAGTTTACGAGATATAAATTTTTAAAGTTGGTAAATCGTAGTGCGCTAAGAAGCGTTGGAGCCGCCCACTTCACGCCCTAGATGTAGAGCTGTCAATTTTATTTATTATTTTATTACACAGTCATTTTTATTTCTCGGGCATTGGCTGCTCTGAATTTAGCAATCTAAAATGTAACGCCCTACACTGTGCTGTCTCTACGGCTAAGGTGGAGAATGGGCGGCGCCAACGCTTCTCGACGCGCTCTGATTGGTTCAACTTAAAACATTTATATCTCATAAACTATTGAAAATATCCTGAATGTATATTTGTAACTTTTGTTCGTAACAATCCCATCTACCTTAAAATAAAGTTTGAGACACTTTATGAAACTCACTCTGTATATACATACGCATAAATATGTATATATGTATTTTCGTCGCTTATTTACCGAATGTTGCCAAACGCGCGAGCCGTTGGGGGACGAGGGGGGCCAGGCGGGGGCTTAAGGGGGCCAGCCATCGTCAAACGAAAAGCGCAATAACCCGTTAACATTTGTATATAACTTCGTTTTATTTGTTTTGTTCCTCACCCTTCGCCTATAACGAGTAACGTTCATTTAGTCACTGATTGTTTATATTTATTTTGCGAAGAAACTTATTTTTTGTCGCGACTCATGCTTCTTTTCTTGTTTCTTTTTTTTGCTCTTCGGTAAAAAAGAGGAAAATAAATGGTAAAATATGAATTCTTGGCTCCCTGTGAATGTGTTATTTCTCTAACAAGTTTGGATGGGTCTCTCTCTCTCTCTCTCTCTCTCTCTTTCTCTCTCTCTTTCTCTCTCTTTCGCTATCTCTGCCTCTCCCTAATAACGATCGAAGCCCAGTCTTGAATTATAAAGCGAATAAAATCACTTTGTATTTTTTGTTTCTTTATCTTTTTTTGTTTTTGTTTTTTTCAACACTAATCTCAACTCTTT
>JAPYZT010002346.1:0-17719 GCA_030522965.1 Tryphoninae sp. A BG-2022a
TCCACGGTTCCCCTTCTTTTTGGCATATATGTCTATAATTTCTGTTATACGTCGACCTACTTATCCTCTCCCATTCCCTTCCTATTATTTCCGCTTTCAACTTTTCTAACCCTTCTTTTATCCTTTCCTCTATCTCTTTCTTGTCCTTTCTCTCCCAAATCAATTCTAATACATTCCCCATCCTCATCTCTCCTACCACCTTCTCCATACTCTTTCCCCAAGTTTCAACTACTTCAAAAATGTGATTCATGAGTTTTTCAATATGTCGTTACAGATTATGATGAAATTTAATTTAGCCAATGTAGCATTCCCTCAAAATCAATGGTTTGTCCCTGCCTGGTAACTCAACGACCCATCTGCACACTCAACTAAACTAGGATGTAATTTATAATCTTTGGTAAATTTAATTAACAGTTCATCTAGCTTATCTCTTTTCTTTTATTTAAACACATAACAAGGATTACACAATTTTCAGTAAAGTAAATACCGGACCAAAACTGATATATTTCATTGTCAGAGTTATTATTGAAATACATAAACAATCTGTGTATGCGCTCCAATCACCCATAGTGCTCATGCACAGACTTGTATCTACATGCCCAAATAGTCAAAGTTTCTACGTAATAGCACAGACGACTGAAGAAAAAGGCAATATATTGAATTATACTGAACGGATCGAGGATAGTTGGATGATAACAATTAACCATTTTTCTGTGGGTTTTTTTTTTAAATGTCTATAAGTCATTATGTGAGCTGGCAGGAGATAACAACTGAGTACTCTTACAGACTCACATATTCAAATAGTTCCATACTATCAATATACATAGTTTGAGGAAGGATTCTCAATGCGCTGGAAAGTTTTAGGAAACTTCTTTCTTCGATGCTTTCAGACGATAGTATTTTTACCTTGTCTTCCGAATCTGCTGGAAAAACGGTGCATTAGTTATTCTTGATACTTCTTCGTTATGGGAGATTGAGGGAGAGGTTTGAAATTTTTTTCCAAAAAGGGAGAATAAAACTGTTCGTGTCGAAACTTTTAGAATGACTTATTTTATATGTAACCGATATATAGTAATTATTTCACATGAATCACATGATTTGAACATTAAGTTAATTGGATTTTACTTGCGCATCTCCCTGCATAAATTATCTCACTTGGTGGGAAAATTAAAACTGAGCGAAACACACAAAATCTTATAAATTATAGGGCTATAGAAAGTTTCACACCTGAATGCGAACAAAAATTGTTCGAACTAATTTTTTTTAATAAAGGTTCTTAGTTTATTCTGAACAATAGGTGTATTATTTAATTGAACAACTTTAAAAGATTTCAATTCATTGAATTGTTCTTTCTCTTTCTTCTCTTTTATATATCTTTTCCTTCAATCATAGTAATTGATTGAATTATAACGAATAATGATTTCTCAAGAAATGACGGATGTTAAAAGTTTGCGAATAGTTTTTATAAGGAAAAGCAAATGCTCAGTTTTTGTAGGATATCTCGATTAAGGATTATGTTTTATGACTATAGGATATCACCAAAATTTGATATCGATTGGTTCCATGATTTTTGAGAAAACGTGGCCACCAACTTCGCTAACATAGTTTTGAATAAATCAGCCATTATGGACTGATGATCAAGACAAAATTTTACATGGAAATTCAATACACAAATAATGTTTAAGTGTAGCAAGTTTATTTCTATGATTTCGTGATCAATAACGAGTTTATAAATTATTCCTTTCTTCAATTGATTATTTATTTCTGTTGAAACAATTGATTATTACAAAAATGTCATAGTGTTGTGGCCAGCATTGTTTGCTGATCCAGTTACTTTTCTCCTATCAATGTCAGAAATTTTGTAAACAATACCAGTTCGCGGTTCAATGAAAAATTGGTTCTGTTTGTGTCCAGAACCTTAATTTATCTTATTGAGTTTACACATTTATATGTGTAAACAGTTTGCAAAGTTTATAGCAATATATATTAAATGTTTGGAAACACAAACAATATTTTCCTGCATTTTGTAGCAAAGAATTCATTATGCAGGCTAGATAAAATTATTTTTTTCATTTTATAGAAAGAATTATAGGAAATTATACTTTTTATCTACCTTCATTTTTCTTTCCTTCTTTTACATGCCATTTTCTTTGAAGCAAGCGGATTGATAAATCTAAAGTAAATCATAGAATGTTTTTTAAATTAGTGCTATAAACTAGTAATATTTTGAAACAATATCTTGAACTCGCTGAACGAGTCTTGATTCGATTCCTATATGGACTACGCCTACTCTATTGAAATCCATATAATCAAAATTTTAGTGTACTGTAAAAACAGCGAAAGAGTCAGCTAAACCGAATAAACAAAGTTGCTACTTCGACCCGCATGTTGATACTAAAAGCTCATACTAAATGAAGAATTTCAATGAAAACTTGATGTTACAATCAATCCATTCGCAGTATGACTTTATTTCTGAAATCTCATTTGTATTTTATGCTTCTTACCTCTACGTGCATTTAACCACAAGATCCAAATAATGGATAATCCAGTAAATGACAACCCAGTCAACTTTTCTGTCTAAAAAAAGAACTGTCAATCATCGGTGGAGTCCGAATTGATGAATTTAACACAAACAGCCCATAATCGTTTGTAACTTTTAATAGAGAAGTTCGTTTATGTCGCATCGTAAAATATAACATAAAATCAGATTCGTGGCAGGAGGGTTATATGATTTCAGCAAACACTTTGAATTCGCATTTATTTACTGTTATCCGCACAGAAAATTTCGAGGTGTAACTATCGTATGATCCGCCATTATTGTATGTCGAGTGACCGTTCTGAAGTTGGCTGAAGGCCCAGCTATCTCGAAGAGACATTACTCGGTACATGCAGCTAACTTCAGAACGTATATAAAAGTCGTAGTACCGGCGATCGCCGCAAGAGGCAGATCTTTCGGCTCGGAGTTCGACATGGTCGACCGTTCCATCTCTGTTAACAATGTTTAACGAAATTTCAACAGATATATCGAAATATTCCGGAGCAGTTTGTCGGAAGTACGAGCAAGTCTTGGACCGAAGATGCGAACCGGTCCTATGGGCGGTAGTGGATTCAGTCAGAGACCAACACCCTACGCTCGAGGTGACCGATTCGGTGGGATGAACCGATTTGCGAACAACGGCAGAGGTTCACGAAACAGAGGTTCGTGGGTGCAATTGAATATTCCATATTTTGTCACATGCATATTTTAGAAAGATTTTTCTTCATTCTTTTATTCATACCGCATCATTGATAATATAATGTTGTACAACTCGAAAAACTTTTATTTTTAGGAAAGAGAAAACAAACTCAAGGATTTGTTACACCGTTATTAATCTTATGGTATTATAGTAATTATGGTGGCTGTATAAGAAGACCGAACGTAATGCGTTGCTGCCAAAAAAGATGGTCACGTTCTTTGGTTCTCAATTCGTTTAACTTCTGACCACTGGAGGCGCTGTCCTCAGAGATACGCTTGTTTGTGCGTGTGTTGGTCGTGTTTACATATATGAAGTCTGCACAGGTCCCTGACACTGAACCTATATTCCTAATACCAGTAATACGCAACATGGTCATCTTAGCGTTACCGCTGTAGTGTGGCGCTAGTAGTACTGCGCGTTTCCCTCACCGCGTCGTCGACTGCCGTAACCGTTCTGAATGCGTCTATAATCTCTATAACCTAACAGCTCAATCTCTATTTATGTGATTTTTAGTGTTTTACAAAGTGTTAAAAAACTTAATTTGTTCAAATTGACGTGCGTATATGTGAGTTCTGCGGCGAATTGCATGAATACGAGCCTCGCGCAGTACTACTAGCGCCTCTAGCGGACAGCTACTCTAAGATACACAACAGGAAAGCTTAGTGCCAGGGACCTGAGTCTGCATAAGGAGACCAACCGGTTCTCCACTTTTCAACGGTTCAACTTTTTACCACCCGAAGCGGTGTTGGCAGACATACGCTTTTTTGTGCATTGATCGTGTTTACATACAACTTTGTCCGGCACGGGTATCCAGTGGCCAGATTGGGTTGCCCTCTGGTGGTGGAGAGGGTCCAATCAAATTGATAGAAGAAAAAGAAGAAGTCGTGTTTACATGAACCAGAGCTCATGTACACAATTTGTGAGTGTCTGTGATTTGACTGTCGTCTGACGACAGCGCCACCGTCGGCGTCATCCGAATTACTAGAATGCATACTAGTCTGTCCACCTGAGCATTAGAGAGTTCAGTCTTCTTATACAGACTCCATAATACTAATACATAACAAGATGTATATATTTGAAAAATTTACAAACAGTACATTCACATGCCATTTCTCGTTTCCCAATATTTAAGTTTTTATAAACAAAAATGTTACTGTGAAGATGTAGCAATAGATGTTTCAAATGGAAAGTGGCAATTTTTTTACGCTTGTTTTAAATAAATTATTCTTATAGCGTTATAGATTTGATAACAAAATCAAATCTTAGAAAAATAAAAACTATTCTAGTCATTAAAATTGTTACTAATCAGTACCAATCTTAGATAGCCTTACACGGAGTTACGACCTAAATAATCTCTTGTTATAATTTTGTTCCAAATAAACTAATGTTTCATTAGTACGCAGGAACTGCACCTAACATAATAAAAATAAAAATCACAGATAATAGGCTTCAATAATTTGAATTTCAGTCGATACAAAATAGGATGTTGATTAGAATGTTTTTGCAAAATGCACATCCATCTTTCGGAACATCAAATATTACACTAATTGACAATACTCGTATAAAAATGCCTTGATGATAATAGCGTGCCACCCAGCGATTAGTTTTAGAGTCCCAGTTATTTTAAAGGAGAAGCAGAATAAAATTTCAAGTATTTTTGTATATTTATCTGAAAATTACACTTTTCGAGTTGTAATCTTATTTTATCAGAAGTGCGATATTAAAACAAGACCTACGTCCAGCCCCGTTTACATTCAATCTTCGCATTAATTTACTTCTTTTCTGTTTAGTCCAAATATTCAATCCAAATCTTGCCTGAAATATGATAGGCTTTCACAGAAATGTGTTAACTTTAGCTGACATACACTGCTAAAAAAATGAAAAGATTTTCTTCCCCAAAAATGGTCAATATTTAATAACCTCCTAACTTTGGTTGTATTCGTCATACTGGGATGAAGACAAATATGTTTGAAGCTTGAAGTCCCCACTTTAATATCCTTCGAGACATTTTTCTTTTCATTCAGATTCTATAAAGTTAGGTACGAAGAAGTAATAAGAAATAAGTGTATTACATTGTCTTGGTCTAGCTTTGGTTAATACTCTGTATGCAATTGTTTTGATCGTATTGAAAAGTTCATTATTTCAACCCTTTGTTTCAAATATAAAATAATTTTCAAATCATTTCATTTGAATATTTGAAATAACGCGACTTGTTGTTATTTTGCAGATTTCGATGGCAGTCCTTGGGCTGGATCAAACAACTTTGGATCACGCGGTGGTAACATGCCGATGCGAGGAAATATGGAGATGAAAAATGTCAATTTCCGTGGTAACAATGATAACTGGAGTGGTAACACGGGCGGTATGCATTGCATACACATGAGAGGTTTGCCATTCAGAGCAACGGAACAGGATATAGCTGATGTAAGATAATGAAAAAATAAGAGGACAAATGGAAGATCCATTATCTTAATCCGCGTGAACGATACATTATTGAATTTTCTTTTGTAGTTTTTCAGACCAGCTGTGCCTGTAAACATTCGTATAATAATGGAAAACAGCGGTCGAGCATCTGGCGAAGCCGACGTTGAATTTGGAAGTCACGAAGAAGCTGTTAAAGCAATGACTAAGGTTCGTAGGCATTTGTCAATCTTACTAATTTGCTTCTGTTTTGCAACGTCTCTAAAATACCTCTCGCATCGATTTCATGTTTCTTAACCTTATTATACGATTCATTTAAGTTTCCTTGATTTGGTCACCTAATAAAGTTTCTCTGAAAAAAGTAGAATATTCCAATTAAGAAATTATACAATCAAAATGATTAAAATCAAATTTGTTTTGTACATTAATGATAATTAATTCAAGCCTCAACGTGGTAGGAAGTATCATTATCAACATTACATTATTTTGATATTCAAGTAAAAGTATGAACCTGAGCAACGAGTAAATGAAGTGGGTTCTGTTCGAGTAGCGTTAATATTTATTTTTATTCACAACGAAAAATCACAATCCCATGAATAACGCTAGTTTCGTTATACTATAATTATTTTCATATTTTGAAATATCTCGTAGCTAACAATTTCTCGATTACTTGGATCTTAAGAGGGCGCCTTATAAAATCTGCTCCTGATATACTGGTTAACGAGCGTGGAACGATCTTAAATAGAGATTATACTCATTTTCAACAAATTGGTGCAAATTTTTGTAAATATCAAAACTGAAAAACGCATTTATAGTTTTTTAATTATTGTGGATAACAATTATAGGTTGGGGCAATGCTTAACTTTACGACTGACACATGCATTCTTTTTGGAATTATCAATAAATCTGGTGCAATACAGCTTGGAACAAACGATAGTTTCTAAAAATGAACGGAATACAAAGAATTGCTTTCTGGTCGTCCCCTTGGCTTCAAGTTTTGCACCTTATGCCCCCAATTTTTTATGATCACTATGTAATTTATAATAGTCGAAAGTACTTATGAACTCTTTTATATTTGTACAGGACAAGAGCCATATGTCGCACAGATACATCGAATTGTTTTTGAATTCGTCTGGCGGTTCCAGCGGAATGTCCCTCGGTGGAATCGGCAATTTCTGTGGAGGTGGGTTACTCAAAATAATTGTCTTCTGTTTACGTTACTTTTGATGAATGTTTATTCGCTATACATCCTGAAATGAAATTCGATGAGAATTCTAACACATTGGAATAAAATTAAAATAAATATTAAGAATTCGTTAGAAGCATCTCTTTTTGGAAAAATATATGTAATACATTCTCGACATCTCAACTTTACATATATGTATATTTGTAATTTGATGAGTTGCACTTAGTTATACAACATCTCAACAAACTTTTTTAATGTTGATCAGGCTTGGGCAATAACTTTAGACCAGGATTCTCGCCGAACAATCGAGGTTACAGCAGTCAACTCGGTGGAAACAACTACAATAGTTTCTGAAACATAAGTTCGAGGTACTTACGCGACAGCTGTTGATGGGCTTTCGCAATCTTAAAATACGAAAGAAATTTGTCCTCGTCTCGGATGGACACCCCACAGGGATACTAAATTCACGCTTTTACGGTACAAAGACCTGACTGTAGAGGGCCATTCATCCAGTCGTTTCACCAATCACGAAAAACTAACACTACTGGCAAGATTAAAAAGAATAACAGACAAGTATAATCTGGCATTTGGTATAATAATTTTTAAACGGCGGCCGCATTTTTCGTGAATCAACATTGTGTTTCGAGAATTTTTCTTCCAAGCACTTGTAAAACTCTAGGACCTCACTTGGAATTTTTATCTATCATAAGCTTATGGAATAAACGACACAGTAGCATGAATCAATCATCAAATATGTGCGCATAGCTCGGCTTAAATGTTGGAGAGTTATATTTTGTACGCGCGATCAAATAAAATACATGACTGGATCAAACGGACATTACGATAAAATTCTTCGTGCAATTACCAGTCTGCTGAGTGAACAATATATTAAACATAAAGGGCGTATTATTTAAGCGAATTGTACTTTGTAAAAGTAAGAATAAAATTTGAAATAAAAATAAATGTACGAATGAGTATCCGAAGTATATACTTTCTATATCACTTTCGATTTTACAATAATGGCCAAACGTTACTACAAGGGATGAGATAAGATGACAAAGATCCAAATCAACATACCTGCTTATGTAATGCCTACAATCGACTGTGATAACGGTCGTATGTCTACGACATTAATTTTCTAGTACTTGGGCGACTAACGTATGGGTCGTTATCGTTATCACACATGACATTCAACGAACCATAATAATCCCATCTTGTGTTCGAATACATTATGTCAAGGCAAAAGACAATTCAATGTTAACTTTCTTTCCCATAAACAAAATAAATTGAACGTTATCAAGAAACGTGACAGCATCGATGCGAAGTAATTAAAAAGAAACATTTTAATCATTTTCCGCACTTGACAATAACGTAAAAATGATACATTGATAACGCTCATGTGGAAGTTGACGTCTTGATTAATTCTAAACTTTCTATCAGTGGTAGGCCACTGTGTAGAAGCACGTAACGTAACAACTAGTAATAATAGTAGTAACTATAAACTGACGTTTCTGTACCACGTAAAGAAAATAAGTGGGCCTGGAAGTGTTTATATTTTTGACATCCACGCCCCCACTTCGGCAAACTAGTATAAAGAATCATTCGACATCACCTCTGTAAACATAACCTCTTGTGAGTTGTCAGTTCTTTTTTTCTTCGTTATTCGTAGAGATAGCGCATATCATTTAGATTCCTATTAACGATAAGAGTGATTAGTACAACATGTCTAGTATTCGGGACAATAGAGTAAGAGCGATAACAGTTTCGTTGCTAGACGGAGGAATTGAAGAACATACGTAGTTCAACGGGCTATGTGAGAGTTCGTGACAAACAAAGAAGTTACGTGTGTACGGCGTATATTTTCATAATTTCATTGTAAATCATAATATTAAAGACTCGAAAGTTAGATGAAATTTTATTTTTCAGATCTAATATTAAATGAAATCACGATGAGTCACTTGATACTTCGATCACATTGATTGCGAGATTAGATCGATGACTTAAATTACTCGTGGATGTGTAGCTACATCGATACAAAGGTTGCGTTACAAAAATTCGGATAAAATATCATTCGCATTGTTGTATTAGTAGAACAATCAAATGGACAAAGAACAGAGGCTCAAGGAGGAAAGAGATCGTTTGATGCTCAGTCAAAGGTTAGTTTAACGTTCTTTGACAATATTGTAACAATATATGTATGTACAGACATTGAATTTTTTGACCAGTCAACCAAATGCCAATGGAACGTCTAACCATGTGCCGCTTGTCAATGGAGTGTCCACTCACACAGCCAAGGTTTACCGCAGAAGTGGAAATTTATCAAGATACAACAATTCACTTCGAAATCTTATACCAATACGCCCTAAATCGAAGTGAGTATCATGAAACATAATTGTAATGACAGATTTGGGAATTAATATCTCTAATGAAAATAAGTACAATAACAAGACTTGTCTCAACCAGACTATTATTAATGCTTTTGCACTTGACACATTTTACTTACCAAAGAATTACTTCCCGAGTGCCAAGGGTTAATTTATATGTAGAATGTGATGATCGTTATCCTCAATTCGTACATACTAGGCATTGGAGCTTGATACGATATCAGCAAACACGTTTTCAATGATATTTTCATTAGCATTTGAATTAGCGTGTCGTTCTATATTATAATAAAGAAGAGAAAGCATTTTTCCATAATGTCGTTCTCACATAAAATAACCCCAAAAAATAGAACATTTTTATGGACTGTTTATATACTCTGATCGTTAAAATTAGCAGGACAATATTGTATTCATGAGACAAAACCTCGGTAATGACTATGTTGTTCCGATAATTATAAGTCCCAGGCATGGATTAGAAATATTCAAGCAATAAACTCAAGTAGTAAACAAAAAATTGAAAAAATTCAAAATGTCTGTAAACTTTAGAAGTTTGTACCATTTTCATAAAAAATTCAAAAAATCATGCTCAGTTATAAGTGGCAATCCGATTTTCAATTTAGTTCGACAGTTTTTATTTATTTTTCGTTTGTTTCTCACAAATGCTTGTAAGAACATATCTCCGTAATTCTAGGTTTCATTTTTATTCGTTTGCTGATTTTCATCATCCACTGATCAAGGCGGAAATCTCGATGACCATTATAATAACTATAAGATGAAAATCAATAACAAAAAGACATGTTGTTGAATTTGAATGAACATTGTACATATCATTTTTTATAATTAGGTCCACAGGTACGATGCCAATCGACCATGCTGGCTTGTATTCAACGGTTTTTGGATCGTGGCTGACAAAATACTTGTGGAAGGCCTATCGAGGTGGTGGTATGACGCTTTCGGACTTACCAACGATATCGCCGTACGATTCGTGCGAGTATAACACACAAAGGTAGAGGATACAAGTTATGTAGATACTAGAAAAAAAGAAGATTTTGTTATTTCTCAGGAAGAAGAAATTTTGTCAACGCTAAGTCAAATATAGTAAATATTCGATGTAATTCATTACCTTATAGGAGCCAGAATTTTGGGATAGTTAGGAAATATAATCTAACTTTTCTCCTCGGAACTGCCTTGCTGTGGGATAATTATCTTTTCCATAGCAGCCTTATAAACAAATTAGTCATTCGCATCTGTAACTTTCTTAACACGTGTTTAAACTATCGTTTCATTAAGAAAAAATATATACAAAATATTTATTTGACTACCTTATTAAAAAAATACAATATCGTGAATTACTCGGTTTTCGATTTTTTATCTCAGTCGCTTTACAATTTGTTGGGTGCGGACCATGCCAGTTTCTTCTCTTATTATGTTATTACAAAGTGATTGCACTACAAAAAAATAAGTTGTCGCAGAGAAAAACAATTTGCGAGCTACATCTCTGGTCTAAAACCCAAATTAGTAGAATACGAATCAAGTTCGCTCAAATGATATCAATTGTTTGCAATCAATTTACAGAAGGTTCGCCACATTAATGATTTTTAACGAAACAATCTACTCATCGATTTTCTTTTTTTAGACTCGAGATTCTGTGGAACGAGGAGGTCTCAAAACATGGTGCTAATGCTGCATCGTTTAGTAAAGTGGCTTGGCGATTTGTACGAACACGATCGTTGGCTTCTTGTTTTTTACTCAGTGTTGCCATAATCCTCGGATTTCTCAGTCCCGTGAGTTTCCAGTCTCGACGATATTTCTATTCAATCGACGATAATCATTTGCATTGTAATCGTTGAACTATATCTCCATCCATTTTATGCGCAGGTACTATTAATGAGAAAGGTGTTGGAATTCGTTCAATCGCCCGAAGGAACCATTATGGAAGGAATAAAATGGGCACTCTTGTTGGCACTGTGCGACTTTAATCGTATATTATTTCTCACCTGGACCTGGACCAATAATTACAGAACGGCTCTCAGATTCAAGAATGCGTATTTGGGTTTGTTGTACAGGAAAATCGTGAGAACCAGTGACCTAGGAAGTACAAATTCTGGGAAGGTACATCGGTTAACTATAAGAAACACAATTGGCCCACCATCATTTGCAAACATACACTTTTCTGAATGATCTGCTCGCAGCATCATTTACGTTACAACGAGTTTAGACAATGAGATAAAAGACAAGACGTTCTTATCCCTTCGATACATAATTCATTGAATTACTCGATACGGATACGGTTGGTCAATATCCCTGCACATTCCAATTCATGGGAGAATTATTTTTGGTTTACTTTGCATTGTTCTATCTCAATTGGAGATCATGCCTTACTGCTTTTTCAATCGATTTTTTTATTGCAGTTGATCAATATGATTTCTAACGACGGACAACGGTTGTTCGACGTGTGCTTGTTTGGACCAATGGTAATTGGTGGACCCATAGTCACTATCTGTGGCATTACGTATGTACTATGGATATTAAGTCCAATGGCATTATTCGGAATGATGGCTTTTTTCCTATTTTACCCCGTGCAGGTGAGCCAAAAGTCATATTTGCAGAAAAATCTTCCAGATTTTTTTATAGCTTTCCAGAGGAAAATATTGTTGTCAATACTAAATATCGAACATTGCTTTCAGTATGGGATATCACGAGCGATTGGTTACTTCAAGAAGAAGAGTATAATAATTTCCGACAAGAGAGTTTCCGGGGTGAACGAGATATTAGACTGTATCAAATTGATTAAGATGTACGCTTGGGAAGAACCATTTCGTCTGAATCTTATGGGTATGTACAATGTCGACATTCACGTGCGATAGAAGAAAATCAATGGGCAATGTTTGTGGCAGAGGTGCGAAAAAAGGAACAGCAGTGGTTACACAGAATATCGTACGTGAGAAGTCTGGGAATAGCTCTAGCACCGACAATCCCGGTTATCTCAGCGATTATCACCTTCCTCGCCCATGTAGCTGGAGGTAATAATTTGACTGCCGCCCAGGTAAGTATCGAGTGAATTTTGTGGTTTTCTTTATCACATATTGCAAGTATTCTCGTGTCGTATTGTCATAATGGAACGTTAACGGAATTAGAAAGGTTTCAAGTGCAGAAAACAGGACAAAATCGGAACGATGGATTTCCACGAACCGATAAATATACGCAAGTTTTACTTTTTTATTTATGGTTGTCCAATGACTTCTTAATGAATAAAGAACTTTGGAAATTTGAAAGAAAAAACATTAATCATTAAGATAGATATTTAGATCAGCATACCTTTGTACATAGCGTTCATTGTCTTTTTCTTACTAACTTTTTCTTACTCTTACTCCTAAACTCACATTTCACATCAAACTTGTTCTCTGATCAAAATATTCGAAAACAATTGTACTAAAGAATGGTGTAAAAAAGACAATGATTTTTTTGAATATTTCGTACCTTTACAGCTCCGTTAATTTATCCATTAACTATAATGGGGTATACCCACCGATAAATGAATACTCAAGCCACGTTTCAACCCATTCCTTTTTTGTAAACAGTTTCTATCAAAATAAATGTTGCACATAGAAGTTAATTCGAGTAATTTTTATCAGTTTGTGTTCATAATAAATATCATCCATTAGTGACAGTTAAAAAATAATTTTCAAGTTGACTACTGTACAGTTTACTTATAAAATAATAACGGAATAGTATTATCCGTTATTTCCATCTGTTGTAAATTGGTCAATGGTAATATGTAATTACCATAAGTGCAGCTAGGTTTTTGAATTTACAAAGGAAACTTGAATTATTTTTTATCGGTTACATTACAATGGAAACCGTTGTCAGATATTCATGACCATTCCTCTTTGCTAATACAATCGTTCCTTTAATCATTTTAAAAACAATGATTTATTATCAAACGAGTGCGTTAATTAATGATAATTTCTTAAAAGATTTCCTTTTCCCCATTTTCTACAATAATCCACATAAGGTCTAACAAATCCTAATTTCATCGTGCTATGGTTTCATTTATAACAATTTGGTCTATGTGTTTGCAGGACTGAATTTTATATTGGAACGCCAGAATATTCGGCCCATAAAATAAACGAGTGATAATTTCAAAACTTGACCGAATAATGAAGATTTTTGTTAGAAAAGAAAGGAAACTATAAAAGTATAAAATTCCGTTGAAGCTTATATGATCAATGAAGTGACAATAATTTTCAACATTTTCTAAAAAGAAGCGTTTGTTTAATCGAAAGCTCGTATTTTCTGAAATCAGATCACCACTGACAATATAATAATGTTCTTGATATTCTGAATCTTGGCCGATTTCAAGCTGTGTTCTCACAATCAGTGTGTCAATTTCAATTCATGATTATCGATGACTCTATTGAAAAATGTCCTTTTTGATGATAAAGCAATTACATACAATGAATTATACGACACTGTTGATTGGATGGTAATCAACAATAACAATATAATAATGTTCTTGATATTCTGAATCTTGGTCGATTTCAAGTTATGTTCTCACAATCAGTGTGTCAATTTCAATTCATGATTATCGATGACTCTATTGAAAAATGTCCTTTTTGACGATAAAGCAATTACATACAATGAATTATACGACACTGTTGATTGGATGGTAGGTATTCATTTATTGGAAAGTTTATCCTCATGGCACTGTAATTCGTCATAAGAACGAGAACAACATGAGAAAATAAAAACTGACTTCAATCCTCATGAAGCTTTTATAAACTCTACAATTATAGGCTTTTCCAATAACAACGTTTTTCATGAACCAAATGAAACAAGCTCTCTCAGGCCTGAGGGAGGCTACCCGATATTACATCGATTGCAAAATAGGGTTCGCCCGAGTCAAGGTTTTTTTTTTTATTTTTCAATGATTTATCAAAATATCTTTGTATGGTTGTATTGTGGTGTTTCTACGATTGACTTAACTTCTTGTAAACGATTCATGTAAGGAACAAAAGAGGAAATATAATTTGTCTGTAACGGTGTTGATATAACATTAATCGTCCATAATGGAAGCACGTGGTCTTATTAAAAATCACTATACTTGACTTCCCTCCGCTATTTAATTATTTAACAAAGCTTCTAAGGACTGGTCGGTTAGATATAATGAAATATTTAACGTAGCCCCATTTTCATTGAATCAATATCGTTCAATGAATTTTTTATAGAAAAATACAAAATTTTTATTCACCGGAAACAGAAATTGATCTATATTTTCATTTTTCCATCAATATAACTTAATTTTTTCCAGGTATTTCCATTTCTGACACTGCTCAATACGCAGATTCGGCACATGTTGTCATTCGTCGAAGTATCCATAAGTAATTTCATTGAGGCAAGGATTTCTTGCAACAGATTCAAGGTGTTTAAAATATTAACATTAATTTTTCATGGAATTGACAGCATGGCAGATTTAACATTTACCATTAATCGCATGGGTGCTGTGAATGATTAAAGTTTTATTTATCGACTCCGACAATTTATTTACTACTCCATTCTCAGGCTCTTCAGCAACAATATACATCACATAACTTTTTATACAAGAATGCTTAACATTAAAAAGTGTCATGCATATGCAGGAGGTGAAGTCAAGTCCGGGGATTTAATGTTGCAAAATCAATGGCTATCATTAATATTTGTGTTGTTTCTCGTAGTTACTGATTATTAATATAAAATATTATTGCCCAATATACAACGCCGCAATAACAATACATTTACACATGTATATGGCTGCATACGCTTTTCCAACTGAAATTTCATCAATCTCTTTCTAGGAACCTGACAAAAAATTCTTAACTTATCAAGATTTGTTTAATGTTACGTTTATCCTTTGAAATTCCTTTGAACGAAGGACTTTTTCAAAGTTTATGTTATGTTCATATATTTCCTTTTACCGGTATTATTTTTATTTATTAATAATAAGTACTTTATACTTTGTCCATTGTACTTGGTGATTTGGTTCATCGTTGATATTTTTCATTGCTAGTATTTTGTATTTGAAATCGTTTATGTGTATTTCGCCCAGCTGTGATTTGTACCACTTAACCAATTTGTTGTTTCTTTAATGACTGTAATAAATAACTCGCTTGCTCAAACTGAAAAATGATTAATAATTTGTCACGAGTGATTGATTGGTGTAACAATGAGATTGACAATAGATAAATACTAATGGGTGTTTTTGTTTTCTTTATTTTAAAACAGAGTATACTCATCATGGAAGATACACATTATCACGTGCCGAGGCCAATAGTTAAGACGCAAGCACTTTCTATCGTGAATGGTACGTTTGTGTGCGACATTATCGAGGAATCCATGGAACAAGCGAATAACAAAAAGAAGATGAAGAAGTGAGTTATTATTCAAGAATCGAGTATGAGCGAACAGTTAAAAAACATTTTTGTTCCTCTCGACGTTTTGTTCGATTGCGATTGACGAAAGGGACTATATTCCTTTTAGAATTCGTGATCCTTTATTCATGATAAATCAACGTCGTTATGCGATCAAAAAAAAAAAAAAATAGTGAGCAAGCTGTATCGCCTTTCTGAATTTCTAAACATAATATACCATCTTCAATGAATCAACACCAAGTTCAATCATTTACGAGCCTCTTATTTAAAGCAATCTGATTTAACCCTTAAATGCATGATGATGTATATGTACATTTATGTTTTCTTCCTTACGTAATTTCTAAACGGTAATTCAAAAACAGTATGTTTTACTTTTAATAGGTGCTAAAAATATCTATTTATACAAATATCTATCTTTAAAAAGGAAAAATCATGCATTTAAGGGTTAAATTGTTTGATACATTTTCTTTTATTTATTTCATTTTTTGCAGAAACAACACATATGCATCCTCCGACGAGTGCAACGATAATCCCAAGATGAAGGAGCCTTTTTTACCCCGGAAAAAAATGGAAATACTGACTGAAATTTCGTTCGAAGCAACGAAAGGAAAATTGATAGGAATTTGCGGTCACGTAGGTAGCGGAAAAACGAGTCTATTGCTCGCGGGCTTGGGACAATTGAGACTTGCATCGGGACAGCTGACGAGAGACGGCTCGTGCGCTTACGTCAGCCAACAGGCTTGGATATTGCACGCGACTTTCAAAGAAAATGTACTATTTGGAAAATCGTATAACGCCGAGCGTTATCATACCGCTGTTAATGCCTGCTGTCTTCGCGAGGATCTGAATGCATTTCCGGCTGCGGATAATACGGAGATCGGCGAGAGAGGGATTAATCTTTCGGGTGGACAAAAACAGCGAGTTGCACTCGCTAGAGCACTGTATGCAGATAGGTATGCACATTTTACCGATGAAGAGCGAAACGACTACCAATCTTTCATAATGTGCTTATGTGCTTAATTTTATAATAACGTAGTGCATTCATTAATCAGACTGATTCATAACGGTAATACATAATTGTACCTGAATCAAAAATGGCAACTCCCCCATTTTTATTTATAACTCGCGGTACCCGGCATGCGTTGCAACGTCGTTTTGGTGTCATAATTTATTTGACAAAAAATATTTTTTGTTTTTTTGTCCATATGCGGACTTTCCAAATATAATCTATACTATAGCCATTTTTAGCGATTGTCCCTGTTGTGCTTCGTTGATGGGCATGGCAAATGCGAATCGCACTGGAAACTGCTAACGTTTGAATTCCAATGGCATATATGTTGATATCATTAGGATACGTGACAACAGTACATCGTCTTTTCCTTCAAATTTTCGTGATGTTTTGTAAAAGAATTGATGTTTCGTAGAAGTATGATAGGCATGCTCATTTTCAATGTTACAACGCGGGGCGCTATGCCTGGTAAATGAAACGAATTCAGGAATTCAGTTGGATAATTAACAACTTGTTCTTGATTAATAAAAGCAGCAATCGACTTGTACGTTTTATGTACGTTTTAGTTTCTCGTGATATTCTCTTTTAAATCGTGAAAATTATATACTTGACATTGGTGTTTTTGCTGCTAATATAGCACGTTCCCTTAACCACATATGTTTTTTTGTAGTTATGTACAATATTTTCACAAACTTTGTCAATTAATTCGTCTGTTATTGCTGTTATTTTAAGAAAGTTTGTACGTCGTCGTGCGTACTCTAACTGTTTCCTGTCTTGCTTCTCGTTGCTCATCCGTTTCTGAAGCTCGTAATGTATTTTTCATTTATGACTGACGTGTATATCGCCCAGTCGTTTCTCGATTTAATGTCACGATTAAGGACATTTATCTGGTCAGCGAATTAAGAAACATATATCGATTAAAAGATCAGAATATAGTTATTAGTATCTATAAAGTCATGTTCTTCAAATTTCAAGTCCCAAGTATACCTTGTTCGCGGGACATAAATAAAAACATATTTTTCCTAAATTAACACGTACCTTTATGGGTTTCAGTGAGTTTTCCGTCTACGAATCATTAA
>JAPYZT010002347.1:0-10000 GCA_030522965.1 Tryphoninae sp. A BG-2022a
ATATACTCCGGCGTGTTCTTCCTCAGTCCCATTGCCATCTTTGTATATCTGGCCTGCGTCCTCTCCACTCTCTCCCTTCTTTTCCACCCCCACACTTCCTCTCCATACAATAGTCCGCTTCTCGCTATTGCCTCCGAAATTCTCAGCCGGTCTGTCAGTCCAAGGTTGTCAAAGTAATTTCTTTTTAATTGTGGATTATTTGTTATTTTATTAGTTCATTTTTATTTGAGAAGTTTTATTTTATTTTATTTTAATTCTGTTATTTTAAAGTTTGTCAAAGTAATTTCTTTTTAATTGTGGATTATTTATTATTTTATTAGTTTATTTTTATTCGAGAAGTCTTTTTTTCTTTTATTTTAATTCTGTTATTTTAAAGTTTGCCAAAGTAATTTCTTTTTAATTGTGGATTATTTGTTATTTTATTAGTTTATTTTTGTTCGAGAAGTTTTTTTTTCTTTAATTTTAATTCTGATGTTTAAAAGTTTGTCAAAGTAATTTCTTTTTAACTGGAGATTTTTGTTTTTTTATTAGTTTATTTTTATGACTCTAGATCGTTCTTTGTCGTTGTAAAGCCACGCCTCGAGTTACCGAGGAACGGTGCATTATTGTGACAAGGGGAGAGGTCGATCGGTGTCGTGCCTAAATTTCCTGCTCGAGCTAATTAGCGGACGTGTCGTGTACGGTGATGTACGGTTATATATACATGCTTATGTATGTATATATATATATATATATATATATATATATGTGTGTTTGTATGTGTACTATATGTACAGTGTAATTGACTCACCAGGCCAAGAAGGGCCGCGAGAATTCCCAGTGCAACTGCGTACCAACGATCGGCCATCCATCGTTGAAACTGAGCTAGACTGGCGTCCGATAACAGCAGTCTCCTCAAGGTAGCCAACGGTCCGCTAGGATCGACCTGTGTTAGGGAAATTTGGAACGAAGAAAAAGGATGAAATATTTTTTGTTATTATTAGTTACGATCGAACATTCAAATATTCACTCTTAACTTATTACGATTCAACAATATCGCTTGAAAAAAACTCCAACACGAATATTCAAGATTTTTAGAAAGATTCTCGAAGTAATTTTTAGAAATTGTCAAACTAATTTTTAGTAAGATTTTCAAAGTAAGTTTTTGATAGATTCTTGAAATAATTATTCGAAAGATTCTCGAAACAATTTTTTATAAGATTCTTGAAATAATTATTCGAAAGTTTCTCGAAGTAACTTTTAGAAAGATTTTCCAACTAATTTTTCGTAAGATTTTCAAAGTCAGTTTTTGATAGATTCTTGAAATAATTATTCGAAAGATTCTTGAAATAATTATTCGAAAGATTCTCGAAGTAATTTTTAGAAAGGTTCTCAAACTAATTTTTGGTAAGATTTTCAAAGTCAGTTTTTAATAGATTCTTGAAATAATTTTTAGAAAGATTCTCAAACTAATTTTTCGTAAGATTTTCAAAGTCAATTTTTGATAATTCTTGAAATAATTATTCGAAAGATTCTTGAAATAATTATTCGAAAGATTCTTGAAATAATTATTCGAAAGTATTTCGAAGTCATTTTTAGAAAGATTCTCAAACTAACTTTTCATAAGATTTTCAAAGTCAGTTTTTGATAGATTCTTGAAATAATTATTGGAAAGATTCTCGAAACAATTTTTCACAAGATTCTAGAAATAATTATTCGAAAGTTTCTCGAAGTATTTAATTTTTAAAAAGATTCTCAAACTAATTTTTCGTAAGATTTTCAAAATCCCTTTTTGATAGATTCTTAAAACAACTTTTCGAAAGATTCTCGAAACAATTTTTCACAAGATTCTTGAAACAATTACTCCAAAGTTTCTCGAAGTAATTTTTAGAAAGATTCTCAAACTAATTTTTCGTAAGATTGTCACAATCATTTTCCGATAGATTCTCGGCGCAATTTCTCGCAAGACTCTAAAAAACACTCGTTCGAAAGTATCTCGAAATAATAATTCGCAAAATTCTCAAGACAATTTATCAAAATATTCTGGAAGACAATTCATTCATCAAAAGTTTCTCGAAGATAAAAATACCTCTCGACATCGTTGAAAGACGTCGCAGTAACCATTGTAATCATTACAGGGTGTTCCAGGCTTGGACATCATGTCGGGTATCTCATAAGGTGCTGAATTCCATAAGAACGAAGATCTGAAACACGTCGTCGCATTGCGAAACGCAAACTTAATTTTCCACCCTCGTACCCATCACCGCTCTTCTGCCTCGCAATAAAATTCACCAACCGTACAAAATTTTCTTTCACCACCTTCAATTCAACCATACCGCCTTCCTCGTTCTCTTTCACCATTTTTTTTCTTCATTTTCCTTTCGTAAATATAAATACACGCATCTCCTTTCTCTCCTCGTACATTTTTAAAATTCCTTTTTTTTCCTGTTATTTCGTCTCACTCTCGGTACGCGTTATGTTCCCATAGCATCGAGAGACTCGCGAAAGCACATCGCGGTATGGTAATGCGACGACGAAAAAGAATTTTCCTTTCGCAAGGGAAGAATGTATGCGTCGTGAGTGCGCGAGACGGACCGCATCGTTGCGAGAAAAGAGAACGAGAAAACGTTGGCTTTGAGTTAGAAAGAGAAAACGGAAGGTAGGGCTTACAGGCAGGGCTGATCCTCCCCAGGCAATTTGCAGCAGAGCTCGCAGCTCTTGGTCGGAGGATCGTCGGGTTCCGCGATGCACTGACAGGACTCGAGACCGTAAGCCAGACAAATGCTGCCGGTGCATTCCTGCAAAACGGAAGCGAAGATTTCTCTTGAGAGGTTTGAATATCACTGGGGCCTTTCTCTTCTCTCTCTCTCTCTCTCTCTCTCTCTCTCTCTCTCTCTCTCTTATTCTCTTTCTTCCAAAGCTCCCACTCTTTATCTTTCTCTCGGTGCGTCTCTTCGGCAAGAAAAATACTCATCTCTTACGGATTTTTAGATTTATTCCACTTTATCTGCAATGATAATAAGACGAGATGGATGCTGGAAGGGGAGAAGAGATAAAAATTGAAAACAGACGAAAATACACGACGAGGATGACCACAATGCGAAATAAGTTTCCTGCGCGAGATGAAGACGTAGAGAAGGAAAATAATTGAGCCGAGACCGATGTACTTCCCGTAGGAAAGAGGAAAAATAAAGGGGAGAAAGAAGCCCATCGTAGTTGAGATGGAAAATTATTATGGCGTTACAAGGAGGGATGAAAGACAGGAAAAGAACGAAATCAATAGAGAATTATGATGGAACGGGGTAGTGAGAATTCTATTGTCGATTGTTTTCTTTCGCTTTCGTCGATGAAACGAACTCGAGGAACAAAAAAAGATCGTGTCGAGACACGAACTACGTGGCAAGGACAAAATAAATGTAATAAACTTCGAAGCGGAACAGAAAGTAGAAGCAGAGTGAGCGAAGGCGCGTGGTGAAGTAGAGAAATGTTTACGATTCATCGAGGGTTGAAAGGGGTCGTGCTGGAAATAACTTTGTATGGAAGCTTCGATGGAAAATCGAGAAGACTGAGGGGGATGAAAGTTGAGAAGGCAATATTTTCCCTCGGTTAATCATCTCGCCTACCCAACGGTACAAGGGGTTGGGTAGTTGTTTCACGAAATAAAAAATAGTTCGGGTTTCTGGGTGAAGGAAAGAGTCTTGGGAATAATTGTACGAGAACGAACGAATTCGAACATCGTCAATCTAGGTTTCACCGTGAAATAATAATTTTCATCGATCACCTACCCTTGATCAAATTTATGGACCACTCCCAAGGTCTCTTTGTTACGGTCACCGAGAATTGGTACGCCTGGGGGTCGACAACAAACCGGTACAGGGTCGACGATGGTCCATCGCGAATTTACGATTACAATGGGGGATGGAAATTTTGAGGGTTGATCAGGTGGTGTGTTCGAGGAGTAGGTGAATACGAGAAATGGACGCGGTCGAGCGAAGCCCTTGGGGAGAGATCATGGTGAAGCCGAGTGAATAGAAGGAACGTCGACGTGTAGAAAGGGAGATGGAAGTGAGCTAAGCTTCGACCATGTCCGAAGTTCCACTCGGTCTTACTGACAGTAGAGGGAGGTATGGACAGGGGTGAGGGGTTGGGGTTGGTTCTTCTCGTCGTCGTCGATATTGTTACCACTGGGTAGTCACCGTTCTCTCTGCGACAGGCTGCACAATGCTCACGACCACGAGGCCAGCTTCCTTCTGGTTCTCGAAGCAACGGAACATTGAACGACGGGAATGACGAGGAAGTCTCGTACTACGGGTGTACGACTACGAACAAACTTCACTCTCGGCGCTACAATGTTGTACGGAAAACCGGATATAACGTGGAAAGGGGGAAAGTTGTACGCGAGCAATCTCAGCCTGTGTCCTTTGTATCTGGTTTCTTTTTGATCTTCTCTCGTCCAATGGCTCGAACGGTTTGCGCGAGCTTGACCGATGAGGCCTTGCCTCCAGAGTTATCTTTATTGGAAGTTATTTATCATTGGAGTTATATTATACCGTTTCTTCTTTGTTTTGTTCGCCGCAGGATATTGGTTCCAATTCCAATCGAATCAGTTTCTGTTATATATGAAATCCGTTACGTAAAGAAATATGGAAGAGTAGAGTGGGTAATATGCCGGATGTCAAATTTGAAGGGCGATGAAATTCGTACAGGCTGTCTTATTTCGAAAGGGATGGTTTATATACCGGGTGTCCATTACGAAGTTATGGGAAAAGTGATGGGGGTTCAGTTGGAATTGATTAATCGTGTGCAGTGTGTCGAATTCTGTGTCGGAATTAATGAAACGTATACCGGGTGTCCGAAAAGTGAGGGTTTAATCATATACTGGGTGTCCGATTTGGAGAAAATGGAACATATTTATGTCAAGGGTTTAGATAAAAAGCGATGGAAAATATACTGGGAGTGTTCAATACGAAATTCATAAAACATATACCGGGTGTCTTATCTAAAAGGCGCGGCTCATATACCGGGTGTTCTATATTTTAAGAATTGCCCATATACCAAGGGTTCGGGTCGAATCGATTAATGACATAGTCCGTGTCGAATTCAAAAGTGACGAAACATATACTGGGTGTCCGATTGACAACGGTCGAATCATATACAGGGTGTCCTATTTGAAACGAAGTGGTAACGTCTCTACTAGTAACGCGACACAGTTATACGCAAATATTTGAGTTACCGGAGGGAATTATTGGTCTAAAATATTGCTCGAAACTAACATCCGGTTATTGCGCTCATTTATTTTCAGCTCGAAGTTCTAGCTCGTACCAATGCCAAGCGGGCGAGTGGCGTCGTTATTGCCTTCTGCAAAATATTCCAGAGCACATACGGCGCTTCCACGGAATAATATACGAATCGTATATTATTCGAAACACTTCTTTACGCGTGAAGGTGTGCCTGAAACGGTGGCGATTCGCAATACTCCCGGACTGATTTATGTGTAACCGAAAGATGGCGATCATCGAAGTAGCGCATTTCCCGTGGGAAGTCGAACCATACGACCTATCCTCTCGCCATTTCACATTCCATGTAACGTATATTTATATATTTAAATAATATATAACAAACGTCGCGGACACGAAAAGAGGCAAAAGATTCGAAGATCCCTCGCCGAACTTGGTTCGAGGACACGAGCGAATAAATGAGGAGGCGCCATGTTGGAACGGGTCGTTCGTCTTCCCTCTTTCGAGTTTACCCCGTAGCCTCGATCCCGATATATAAAAGGGCTTCGAGGCTTTTTCGAGAGAATGATTTTTCTCGCTGGAACACTTGCCTGGAGGCTCGTCCGTCGCTCGGTTTATTCCATTCTTGTCGTTGTCGACGGCGTTGCCGTCGTTATTCGTTGGTTTCGCGTGCGCGAACTTCACGGAAAACTTTCCATCCCCTCCGGTACATCTCACCCTTTCAACCCTCGTTCCATTAGAATCTCATGTTGCATTTCAACCCTATCTTCCATGCGGAAAGGGGTTGGAAAATATATATACGACGATACTGAATTCGACGGAGTTTAGGGATGAACTGCGACCGGGTTCTTATCTCTCGTGATCCAACGCGTTCCCTTATCGTAGCTCGTTTTTTCTTTCTTTTTCTTTTCGTTTTCTTAGCGTGACAACGGAACACAATGTAGAGCGAAATCAATTAGATATAGGGTAGAAACGTCGTATCTTTTGCACAGCCGAGCGACGAACTCCTCCGAGTATTTATGTTAGCGATCGCACCCCGGCTTTTTCGATTCCGGAGCGTATCCGAGTGGAATGTACATCAGTGTCGATAGATTGCCCGAGACGTTGTTCGACTTTCAATGGAATATTCACCGTGTGCCGAGGGGGGGTGGAACATCTTTTGCGGTGGGTTGAAATCGAACTCGCTCGTTCTCTCGTGCCAAAGTGTAAAAGTGGGCTAAATAAAATAGTTTTGGGAAATGAACGGAAAATTCTCGATCTCTGTTTCAGGAATTTTGTCATTTTCAACAAATGTTTTCGTAAAATCCTGAAATTTTGAAACAAATTTTAGAAGGAAAAAAAAGACATTGACGTTTTAAAAGAAATTAGATAAATTGTGATCGCAGTGGATTAATTATGAAAAAATGTGGTTTCAATCGGTATCTTCGATTTTAGGAAAAATCAATTTTTCAAAATTCAGAAATTTGACATTTTTGAAAACGTTAAATAAAGTTTAATTAATCAAACGTTCAATTGATAACAAATTAGTTTTTTTTAAAATAATTACCCTTAGTGTACTCATCCCAATTTCTACTTTTTTCATAATTCAATATTTAATGAAAATAATAAAATATAGTTTCAGTTTTTTTTTTTTTTGAAAAATCGTTTAATTATCGTCATATACAATATTGTTAAAATAGAAAATTTTCGAAAAAGCGATACGTCGCCCTCGATATACCTAAAGTACATTTTGTCCCGTGCAAGGGTGAATATCTACTCACCCCCATGTAACATACGAACTCCTCGTTGCATATTGTTTTGTTGGGCTTGTTGATCGATGGCGGACACTGGGGACCCAACCCGTTGCAGAAGCTCGGATCTCTACAGCCATTGTCGTCCCTGCATTTGTCCCCGGTGCGTAGAGTACAGCCGGACGTACAGCACGGACCCTGCGACATGCAAGCGAAATGGGATGCATCGCAAACGAGTTCGAGAGTAATGCACTTGATGCATCGAGCCCGCGGGACTCGAAGTGTCCAGCCGGATGGAACATACGGTCGGACGACGAGGAGGGATTCGATACCTCCGAGAAAATACACATTCTATATTTTCCGTACGACAAACCTTTTATTCTCCGGACTTTTTTCAAATATCTTAAACGAGCGTAGACGTGCAGTATTTTCTAACAATTTTCAACTGTGGAACAAGTTTTGATCGAACAGCGAAGAAATAAAATTGTAAATTTTCATATGTAATAATTTTAGAGGGTTGTTTTGGTAATAATAATTTTTTTGATATTTTGGCGAGTTAAAAAATTATTAAGATAGACAATTTTTTGGAAAAAAATTAATTTTTACAATTTTCTACAATAGGACAAGTTTTGATCGAACAGCGAATAAACAAAATTGTAAATTTCCATATGTAATAATTTTAGAGGGTTGTTTTGACAATAATTCTTTTTTTTTATATTTTGCAAGTTAAAAAATTATTAAGATACACAATTTTTAGAAAAAATGAATTTTAACAATTTTCTACTACAGGACAAGTTTTGATCGAACAACGAATAAACAAAAATTTTGCTTTTCATATGAAGTAATTTCAGAGGGTTGTTTTGATAATAATTAATTTTTCCAATATTTTGCGAGGTGTAAGAAAAATTATTAAAATACACAATTTTTGCTAGAACGCCAATTGCGAATATAGCGTGAACAGCTTTTTTTTTTATTTTGAAATATGATCGTAACCGATCGTGATGCAACATCCCCTCAGCATGGTTAACATTTTTTACTGATCATTTATTTTCACGCAAGGATCTTTAATCGTGGCCGTTGGCTAATTGACAATAAAGAAAGAAAAATCTCCCACTCGTTTCCCGAACCTCTACCACCTAATTTTCCCTAGCAATCACTCTTCCACCTTCGCGTTATCCCGGAAGTTGCTCGCGCGAAACCTCCCCTCGGCTCCTTTTATACATTTTTTAACCGTCGCTAACCCAAGCCCGAAACCCTCATCGGGGGATCCACTTTGGCCCGTCGTATAATTGGATACGGTGAGAGTGACATTTCCGAGCTTGGCTTCGAGACGAGAAAAAGAAATCTGGCAATTTAGTGAAAGTAAGAACGGTTATTGGTGAATTATAATAGAGGGAAGATCCTGTGAAAATTATTTTCCCCTCTCTTCTGTCCAATTACTCGATTTAGCAATTTTTTTGATCAATTCTGTCGATACACTAATCACAATCCACCCCTTTAGGAAGAAAAGCCACGTTACAACTTTCACCCTTAAAAATATCATTTCATCCCCCATTTTTCCTCCCCCGCGATCGTTGTCACTCCCATTAGCAGGTAAAATATTATTTCGCTTACCAACCCTCGCAAATATATTTCACCCGAAAACAAAAAATCATCATACTCCCGTAGGGGTTGAAATTTTCATCCCACAATTCTCTCTAACACTTTTCCATCGTTCAATCCCAAGATTTACGGTGTAACGTCATATTCGAAACTATATTGCCCCCGTAAACTTCATCCCGAACATACCGAATGATACGACCCCGAGGTGTTATAACGCACGTGAACGTATGAATCGGACCAAACCGGCGATCCATCACCGAGCAAAGGCTTTATCGCCGTTGAGGTTGAGGGAGGGGGTTGGGTTGAGAAAGGGTGAAAGGAGAGCAGCGATAGGGAAGGTAGGGGTTGAAAGAGGAAGAGGATCTCTAGCACCTACACCAGCAAAGAGGGAAGAGAACTTTCGTAGTCCCGCTATTGCTTTTGTGCTCACGAAGAGCTCTCGAGTCCCATTGCCATTTTCCACGTGGGAAAACGAGCGGTAACGTCGGGATGGCGCCGCCCCACAACGGGATATCCGTTCGAATTACAAAGTAGCAAGATTAATTGTTTTATCTGGGCAAGCGGTTGAGGTTTGTGTTCTCTTATACCATCTCACGTGGTCCCATCGTTGGCAAAGAGGGAAAGAGAGCGAAAGGAGAGGGGCTAGAGACACATAGAGAGAGAGAGAGAGAGAGGGGTGGGAGGGAAAGAGCGATAGAGGGAGGGGTGGTAGAGAAAGGGACGGGAACGCGTACACATCGGCTTGGTGATGTGGTCTCGGGACTTTCCCCGTGAGCATCTCTGTGGCCGATGCTTCTGGGTGCTTGCGAGGACACCTCCTCTTTGCCGATAGTAAACGCCACTGGTGGGCACGATTCATTTGATTAATTGTTCTCATTTCCTGGAGAACCCGGGCGCTGAGAACACACCACTGGGAAAGCGAATCGCACGGGGAATTAAACTCTATCTACCGAACCCAGTTGGCTCTTCTCCTTCTCGATGTACCGTACGTTACGGATATTCCATTGGGTCCAGCGATGTCTAGTGCGAGATCATACGTGGAATGGTTTGGCCCAAAGTGGGCCAAATGTCATCGTCGTGTTGGATACGCGACGATCGACCATGCGACTTGACGTTGTCGAAGATTGCGTTGATGACGAAAGTCAACTAGGGGTTGAAAACCTCGAGGGGGTTGATGAACAATAAGTCGTCGCGTGAAGAGTAACGAGGGTAGTATTAAGGCGAGGTCTGCGTTCACAAACTACCCGTTTAATCCGGTGACTGATAATCGTGAGTTTATAACGTTATTAATGACCCAAGGGGTGGGTCGTTTCGTGGATCGATATTCGGGGGATGATTTTATAAACCGGTGTTCTTCTTACAGTTATTTATAGAAATAAAAAGTTTCTTTCGGAAAGAGCTAGAATTTTGTAACGGGAAATTTAGAAAAATCATGGATCGCAGTTTCTTTTT